>SKCR01021732.1:0-99162 GCA_019454045.1 Zanthoxylum bungeanum | reverse complement strand
TATATGGGTACAGTCAAACTGTTACAAGAAAAATAACATTTTATTAGTCCAACTTATCGTTAAAATATTGACGAAATAAATTTTGTAAGCGCGTAAAGCTAATTATCTGAATGAAATTGCAAATTCAATACTAGCCTCCCACTATTTTCTACAAGTCTCTAACCTCTGTTGAGTACTTGGGAAATCCAATTTCCTAGTGGGCTAGGATCCCGTTAAATAACACACAACCTTGACTTTGGCCAACAAGTTGTATGATATTTAACTAGGTAGATCTCGAAGATCATTGGATCCCATCCAATTCCTAGATCCGGTAGGTGGACATCCAAGTCCGAAACATATATATCTAAGACATATGTCAATGTATCCAATACATTTTCCTAACCATTTCCTCTGAATCAACTAAGCCTTGGCTTTGGCACAACAAACCTAATGATTCCAGTTAAGCGGGACCCATTGACGAGGAAAGTTTCGTAATCAATGTCGATGGACAAGAAGTGATCTTGACTTTGGCCAACAAATCACAACTTGGACAGGACACCGATGTGGAACAAAACTCTCATGATTCAAACACATCCTCAATTGACAAAGGTCTTGACTTTGGCCAACAAACCAATGCCAATTTCGGATCTTGAGAAAGAATCATTCAACGGAAGGAAAATCGCTTAATATTGTTTGAGGGATTTTTCGCGTAATTGGCAACCAATTAATTTATCTTTGTTAGGTCTCATCATCATACAACCCTTAAGCATGCTTCTAAAACATCATAAAGCGTGTAAAGTAAAGTAATAGTGATATGCGGATGGATATATAAACAACTTATTCCTAGAACAAATCACACCCTGCCTTTCCTCTCCCCGCTAGCACTATTTACTTCTACCCAATTACATAATACAATAAGAGAAACCTCATTTACATTGAGGGGAATTAGGTGAGAAGAGAATACAAAGAGATAAAGAGATAAGCTGGACACGCAGGTCCAATTTATAATTCCAAATTTACAATAATTTCTAAAATTACCCTTCCCTTCTATATCCATCCGATATACACTATTCATAACAACACATCCACATTCATTCATTCAAGGCATGTTATACAACCAATCAAATCCATTTAATTAGTCTATAATTAGGTGACAATACAATGTTCAAACAATTGTTTGCATTTGGCGCGAGTCCAACTCGTTTTGAGAATAAATACTTATAGTATGAATTCACGAATTATATCGAACTACTCGTTAAATCCAATTTAAGTCGTATTCAATACTAATCCTTTATTTAATTCTAAATTAAATATTTACACTTTTATTGTGCTTTTATAACTTAGATTCCAAATCTAGTACTATTGGGTCTCAAAGCCCAACTAACATCTAATGTTCGTTTAATTAAAGTCCGATGGGCTTTCTATTGATTCATTAGGCTTGGGCCTTGGTCAATGTGGGTCAAACCCAATTTCCAAGCCCAATAAGGAATCACCCTCATTTGCCATAAAAATCAATATCAAGCCCATAAGGCCCAATTAAACATAAAAGCCCATTTATTACATTTGGACTTAAATGGTGTGATTTAGGCCCATTTTGGATCCAATCCAAATGGTCCAAATCTACTTGGCCCAACCAAGCCCATTTATGTCCAAATATAATAGTTTTAGGCCCAATTCAAAATTAAGCCCAATTAACCAAATTTTAAAATTCCAAATTTTATAACTTAATTAATTAAAGTGTATTATCATGATTAATCTTTTAAATCAATATTCCCAAAATATCAAATTAATCCATTAATCATATTTTTATCTTAAATATATGTCCAACATTATTTAATCAAAAAATCAAGTCTCTAATCTTCTTCCATGCATTCGGCCAAGGTGATGAAAAATTACCGATTTCGTTTTCAATCCAATCGAATCACAAATCGTCATTTTATGTTCGTTTAAAGTCATCCAATTATCTTATAAACAACATCATCATCTCCATGGTCTAGTAGTATTCGGCCAAGCCTCTCCAAGAGGGGAAAAATTAATCCAATTATTTTTCATGAAATTGATAATGTATAATATAATGTAACATACATTTAAGCATACTTAATCAATCAAAATCATCAAATCATGCTTCAATCAATTTTGCCCAAATATTACCCTAATATATTTGCATGCTCTTTAAGCTCAATGATGCCATTGTTGGAAAATCTAATCCATGTCCCAAGATCAAAGAACAAGCAAAACATATAAATGAATGAACAATATTGAAGTATGGCGGATTCATACTCACAAAGATCGGAATGCGGATGCGTTGATGAAACAAAAATTTCTCCTTTGTGCAGTGAGGGTTTCGGCCAAACAGAAAGAGAAGCTCCAAGCAATTTTTGATCCTTCCAAGCTCTAAGATGAGTTTCCCATAACACCTTTGTATGATCCCTTGATGGTGCTAGCCAAAGATGTGTATTTTATGTTCCAAACATGCACAAATTCTTCAAGTTTTTGCAACAAAAACAGAAAAGTGGAGAGCCAAAACTGCAGTGAAGTTTTCGGCAATGTGAGAGAGAGGAGAGATCTGATTTTTGTTACAAAAATCAATTTATATTTATGCCATAATATTTATTAATTAATATAAACTTATGACACAAATCATGCAATGGCTTAGAGTGTCAAACACTCAATTTCCATGCAAAACCCTTGAGTGCATTGTACACTATCTCCATGCAATGCATCAACAATTAAATAATGCATATAATGACATGTGTCATGTGGGCCCCACACGTTTCCAAATGAAAGTGGGCCCACGTGCACTCACGCGTTCGGGTTCGATATTTCCGAAATACCGAACTTACGTCGCGACGTTAATTAAATCGAATTTAAATAAATAATTGCGCCTAGCGAAATTATTATTTACGTCGCTAACGAATTAATTCTAAATTAACTCGTTTGCCCGAATTAAAATCTAATTTTAATTTCGCGTCGAAATCGAATTTCGATTATTATATCGAATATAATAATTTTACGATTAATTCCAATTAATCGTTCTCTCTCTTTATATAGTACTTTATCCAAGATAAAGTCTCTCCGTATTTAATCCAAGATTAATCGAGTTTGAATCATACGTCATTGGTGAATCTTCGGGAAGCGACCCAAGAGATCTCTAGATATGTTGGCAGTAAATCCGGTTGTCGAACTATCCGAACACGTACGTACCAAGTACTACGTTTTTACCGATTTACAGACAAGGTTAGCCTCTAGCAAAACGCCATGTCTACCCAATTCTCTAGAAATATTCTTATTGGAATATAAGATCTATAACAGGCGTAGTATACCGTAGTATAGTGTATATCGAACCAGTATCGGATGATCACATGTAAGGCCTGGGGCTGGAGATGTGTCTGCCCCGTACGATACACATATCGAACATCAAGCAACCAGTCTCTTTGAATCGGATAATCCTGACCTAGTCATATTATCCCGATGGTTGCAACCATTATAGAGTACTAGTTCTGTATCCCTCGCGATCATCATCTCCATATGTCTGAAGTGATACTTCCATCTTGACATCACACCCAATACACTACGATTCTCGATAAACCCAGAAGAGGTGTACACAGAACCCGTTAAAGCCCTGGACCACCAAAACTAAAGTTTACCGATTGTCGTAAGTACTAGCGATGCAAGTCTCAGGTTAAGATCATATGCACCTACCCTGAAGCGGACTCCCATAGACACGCAGACATACTACCAATGGGACTCCGCGGGGTCTATCCAGAGCGAAGCTGTTTTCCGTACCATCGGTAAAACACAACCTCCTACCGCATTTGCATAAGTATCCAATACTTAAATATATGAGAACTATGCCGTTGTGCCCTCACAACATGCACAAGTGTAGTACTAGTCTATTCCGCATTATCGATGTCCAATCTCGATAATACTACGACTAGGGATATTTAATGATTAAACCTTTATGGATTGATACCGTCTCATATCATCACAATCCGGAACTAATCATAGGGACTTTTACCATTTATATATCAAAGTAAATAAATTACAAAACGGTAAAAGGCAATTTCATTACTACATAGTTAATTTTGTACAATAATACAATATCATTTACAAAATAGTGACGCTATGGGTCATTACTGTCTAACACTTTAACCTAAAATCTCTTTTCCAAGTTCATTTCAAGTTTACCAGTTCAATTTTATTAATGGCGAGTTAATAAAAAGCATTAGGATTAAGGCTCAATAAATAAACTTTTATATTACCAAACTGTAATTTAACCCCTTATAAATTGGTGATATTGGATTTCATCACAACCCCAGATAATTGGCTTAGTTACGACACATATTTACGGGTAGTAAAAACTTAAATAAAAGACAAGACATAAAGTAATGCTGGAAAGTAAATTACTGGAAAGTAAATGCTGAAAGTAAATAAAGTAAAAGTACAATAAAGAAAATACTGAGGTAAAATGATCCACTTTTATTACTACTATTTTAGATATCTCCCTTAATATAATATATTAACTTTACGTGATAATTACCAACCAGCCATATAGGCGGTATCCTGATTAAGTCAAATTAATAATTAATTACCAACCGATCAACTAGGCGGTATCCATGCTTAGTTAGGTTAAAACCAATTTATAATTAATTACCAACCGACCATTATGGCGGTATCCTCGTTAAGTCAGATTTTAAATAGTTATTATATTATAATTAGGGGAGATAAATCTAAATAGCAATAATAAAAGCTTTACCTTTTACCCCAGCAAGGGGGAGTTACCTCCTCATTGCTTGAAAAGTAAAAACTGAAAAGTAAAGAAAGGAAATTATTGTGCGTAAAAGTAAATTACGGAAAGTAAAAACTGAAAAGTAAAGAAAAGAAAGTGTGAAATCAGAAATTAAAAGCTGTAAATCAACAAACAAGATACAATCTTCTTAGTTATTCTTAAGGAATTTCAAAAAAGAAAGTATGAATTTACAAATGAAATGGCTTGGTAATTATAGGCAAAATTTTGCCTCCATCAAATCATCCACCAAATCCATTATTAATTGCTCCACTAATTGCTCCACTAATTACTCCACTAATTGCTATAATGTTTTGTGGGAGTTTGACTATTTTTATTTTATTTTTTTTCTTTGAAAATGACTTTAATAATTACATATAACACAGTTCCGGTTGTTTCATCAATTTCGATCATGAAAACTTCGGAAATCGAAATTATTTTGTTCTTCAAAGTTGTATATCTTTGAGTCTTCTTTAATCAGGAACTTGAATCAGCTCAATCCGATATTGGTGTAAATAGTTATGCCCAAAATACAACAGTTGAACAAAATTGGAATTTCTGAAACTGCACGTCGTTAGAACACCCTTTAAAGTTTCCAATCTCCAAAATTATTATGTCAAGTCCAATTTTTGCCCTTATTTGACCCATATTCGTCCTAAATGATTTCATTGAGTCCCAATATTATTTTATCTACAAAATAAACTAAAACACATCAAAACGTTAATCAAACCCGAGAAACTAAACAAAATATAATGTAAAAGGGGCGGTAAATATTGATATATTTTCCGCTCATCTACTGTAATATTTGATACATGTCCACCCAGCCTTATAATTTAAAATTTAAGTCATGTCGGCCATCGATCTGTCCGTTACGTGCGTTTATCACTTTAATGTATGTCAGGACGGATGTGAAATTTGAATTTTATGTCTGGTCGGACATAATCAGGTCCCTTAACTTCAGTAACTGATAATTTACACATTTAATGACAGATGTGTTATGTCTGGCAGAATTTAGGATTTTCAAAGTATATTCGGCTGGATTTTAGGGTTAGGGAGAATGGTGTAAGTGTTCCTAGAACATACCAAGATCGTCTAAGAGTGATTTGTGTGTGAATAAAATCAAAAGAGTTGCGGAAAATACTCACATTGATCGGATGAGTTCAAAACTTTTTATGCATTTCGGTGGAAGCTCCAAGTCCTTCTTGAGTGTTTCCAACACTTGGGTGAGTTTCCCTATCACCTTGATTCAATCCTTGATGTGCTAGCAAGAACAAATGAAAGAAAAATTGCTCTCCAAGAGAGACAATGGTGTTCGGCCAAGGCAAGAAAGAGAGAAGAAATGTGAATAGTTTTTGTTTTCCAAAAATAATTAACCTTTTATATTTAGTTGGTGTGTTGGAATAAATCTAATTTATTTTATTCAACCACTTCCATCACCATTGATTTGAGTTAGTGTGTTGAGCAATTAATCCAATTAATAAGCTCACCACTTGCATCACAAATAGTGACAAGTTGATGTAAGTTGGTGGGACCCACTTTAAATTCAAAATTCAAGTGGTTCGCTCAACACACTTCGGGCTCGGGTTCGCTTAATCCGATTAAATGAATTTTCTGTCCCGACATAATTAAATCCAATTTAATTAAATAATAGTGTCTCGTAAAATTATTACGAAAGTCGCTCGCGAATTAATTCCAATTAATTCATTCACTTGAATTAAAATCCAATTTTAATTCCGCGTTGAAATCTAATTTCAATTAATATATCTAATATATTAGTTTATCCCAATTAAATAAATTAAATAGAAAAATCCAATTTAACTATTAAATTTATTTTACTAATTAATTCCAAATTAACTGTGTTCTCTCATCTCGACAAATTTAATCCCAGATAAATTCTCGACATAATTAATCCCAGATTAATTCTTTCTCTTTTAATTAATCCCAGATTAAATTATTGCCGAAATTAATCCCAGATTAATTTTCTCTCTCATAATTAATCCCAAATTAATTTTTTGTTCGAGTCAAATGTCATCGTTGAATCTTTGGGAAGCGACCCATGACATTCCTGGATATTTTGATAGTAAATCCGGTCGTCGGACTATCCGAATACGAGCGTACCCCGTACCACGTTCTTACCGATTTACAAGACATGGTTGACTTCTAGCAAAACACCATTCCTACCCAATTCTCCAAAAATATTCTTTTAAGGAATACATAATCTTTATCAAGCGTAGTATACTAAGTATTGCGTATTAAGATCCAGTATCGGATGTCACATGCTAGGCCTGGGGCTGGAATTGTGTCTGCCCGTACGAAGCATATATCGGATAACTAGCAACTAGTCTCTTTAATCGGATAATCATGACCTTGTCATATTATCCCGATAGTTGCAACATATTAGAGTACCAGTCTGTATCCTACGTGATCATCATCTCCATATGACTGAAGTGACACTTTCATCTTGACATCCCACCCAATACACTACGATTCTCAATAAACCCAGAAGAGGCGTACACAGAACCTGTTAAAGTCCCAGACGACCAAAACTAAATGATACTGATTGTCGCAAGTATTAGCGATGGAAGTCTCAGGTTAAGACCAAATACACCTACCCTGATTCGGATTCCCATAGACACATAGTCATACTACCAATGAGATTTCGATGGGTCTATCCAGAGCGAAGCTGTTTCCGTACCATCGGTAAAAAGAACCTCCTATTACACTTGCATGAGTATCCAATACCCAAATATATGAGAACTATGCTGTTACGCTTCAATAACACGCACAAGTGTAATACTAGCATATTCCACATTATCGATGTCCAGTCTCGATAATACTACGACTTGGGATATTTAATGATTAAACCATGGTGGATTAATATTGTCTCATATCTTATTAATCCGGTACTAATAATATGGACTTTTATCATTTATATATCCAGGTAATCCAATTACAAATGATAAAAGAGCAATTTCTTTTGTCACATAGTTAATTTGTACAACAACGCCATGTTCTGTACAAATAGTGATGCCATGGGTCATAATTGTCCAACAATCTCCCACTTGGCCCATAGCCAATCACTCAAGTGCCTAACACCTGACTTGTTGGATTTTCTAGGTCAAACCAAGATCAATTAAGCGAATAAAATGTGCGAACACAGCAAAGTAAAGTTACAGAAATACTCACTTTGATCGGTTGGATGTTGGCAGAGAGTTCAAAAACTCCATTTGATGTATTCGGCCAAGCCCCTTTTGTGCTCCTCCAAGATTCGGCCAAGCTCCTCCATGGATGAACTTCAAGCTCCAAGCTTTGATTTTTGATTCCATGCTCATGAATGGGTTTCCCTATCACCTTTGTAGGACTCCTTTAGTGTGCTAGCACCTTGGAAATTTTGCCACAAAATTTCCCCTTTTGCCACAAAATTTCCCCTTTTGCTTCTTCTTGTTCTCGGCCAAGCCAAGAACTTAGAGAGAAAATGGCACCAAGGCCGTGAGAGGGATAGAGGAGAAGAGAAGTGTGTTGTGTATTTTGATTTCAAAAACCAAATAACAATTACCACTTCCAAAAAGGTACAAGGCATTTAAGCCTTCCATCAACTCACATAAATAAAAAATTGACAAGTTGTAAATCACCAAAAATGTGACAAGACTCCCATCACATGAATGACTAATGATGTGATGCGTGATGTGACTTGTGGGCCCCACTTGATTCAAAATGCGAGTGGGCCATCAAACACTCCCGGGCTCGGGTTTGCTAATTCCGAATTAACGAATTTTCTATTGCGACGTAATTAAATCAAATTTAATTAAATAATTTTGCCTAGCGAATTACTATTCACGTCGCAAGCGAATTAATTCTAAATAACTCGTTTACCCGAATTAAAATCTAATTTTAATTCCGCGTCGAAATCTAATTTCATTTAATATATCGAATATATTATTTTATCGATTAATTCCAAATTAATCGTTCTCTCTCTTTTAATTGAATTTATCCTAGCTAAAATTCTCCGTAATTAATCATATATTAATTTTCTCTCTCTAATAATTAATCCCAGATTAATTATGTGCGAGTCATACGTCATCGGTGAATCTTCAGGAAGCGACCCATGAGATCCCTGGATATGTTGGCAGTAAATCTGGTCGTCGGACTATCCGAAAACATACGTACCTAGTACTACATTTTTACTGATTTACAAGACATGGTTGGCTTCTAGCAAAGCACTGTGCCTACCCAATTCTCCAGAAATATTCTTAAAGTAATATGTAATCTTTATCAGGCGTAGTATACGTAGTATTGCGTATTGCGATCCAGTATCAGATGTCACATGCAAGGCCTGGGGCTGGAATTGTGTCTGCCCCGTACGAAGCACATATCGGATCTCTGGTAACTAGTCTCTATAATAGGATAATCATGACCTAGTCATATTATCCCGATGACTGCAGTACTAAAGAGTACTAGTTCCGTATCCTACGTGACCATCATCTCCATATGACTGGAGTGATACTTCCATCTTGACATCACACCCAATATACTACGATTCTCAACATACCCAGAAGAGGCGTACACAGAACCTGTTAAAGACCTGGATGACCAAAACCAAAGTATATTGATTGTCGCAAGTATTAGAGGTGCAAGTCTCAGGTTAAGACCAAATACACCTACCCTAATTCGGACTTCCATAGACACATAGTCATACTACCAATGGAATTCCGATGGGTCTATCCAGAGCGAAGCTGTTTCCGTAGCATCGGTAAACACAACCTCCTATTACACTTGCATGAGTATCCAATACTTAAATATATGAGAACTATATTGTTATGCTCCCACAACGCCCACAAGTGCAATACTAGTCTATTCTGTATTATCGATGTCCAATCTCGATAATACTACGACTATGGATGTTTTAATGATTAAACCTTAGTGGATTAATATTGTCTCATATCTTATTAATCTGGAACTAATCATATAGACTTTTATCATTTATGTATCTTGGTAATCCAATTACAAATGATAAAAGAGCAATTTCCTTTGTCACATAGTTATGTACAAATAGTGATGCTATGAGTCATAATTGTCCAACAATCTCCCACTTGGCCTATAGCCAATCACTCAAGTGTCCTACACTTGAACTATGTACGGGTCACTCAAACTTCTACTGAGAAACTGCTTTCGTCAGCGGATTTGCAAAGTTATCATCTGATGCGATTTATTCGATCATCACATCGCCATGATGTATGATCCGAACGAATCAGATGAATAGTTGAAGAATATACTTGGATCGTTGATGAGACCATTAATTCTTTAGCCTGTGTTGTAGCCTAGCTCAGCTGCTAACAGAACTACTCCTAATCCAATTAGGATTATTAAGATCCAAAGTGCTTCTATTGCTGCCTCAGCTGCAGCAATATTCCGCTTTTGTTGTTTATTCGGTAATAATATCTTGCTTGGAAGATCTCCAACTCACTGTTCCGTTATTCAAACTATATAGTACCCTTATTACGACTTATAGTCATTTTTGTCGGTTTGGAAACTTGCAGCAGTGAACCTAGTCACTTCAAGTTCTCATTTTCCATAGTTTAAGAAAGCATCCTTAGTTCATCTAAGATACTTAAGGATGTTCTTAACATCAATCCAGTGACTATCACTTGGATTGGCCTGATTGTGACTCCATATGCTCAAAGTATATGAGACACCAGGTCGCGTACATTTATTTCAATGTACAAGTTCTTGGAGAGTGCTAACAACTTTTAGATCTATCTCAGTAGATCCTTATTCCTAGAATAAACGTTATCTCTCCCAAGTATTCTACGGAGAATTTTTATGAAATCCAAGCTTTCACCGATTGTATTATGGGAATGTCATTTCCAAGAAATGATATATCATCATTATATAGGACAATCACTGTCAGTGCTCTCCCACTAACCTCCTTATATACACAAGAATTATTTTCATTTTTGAATTAAATCATATACCATTATGATTACATCAAAACGATAATTCCAAGAACGCAATGCTTGCTTCAATCCATAAATGGATCGAATAACTTGCAAACCTTGTTTGCTCGTTTTGGTACGACAAAACCATTAGGATGTATATAAACATCCTCCAAAAGGTTTCCGTTGAAGGAAAGCGATTTTGACATTCAGTTGCCATATTTCATAAATGAAACATGCAGCATTAGCAAGCATTATCCAATGGATTTAACCATGGCAACAAGTAAAAGGTTTCGTCGTAATCGACATAATATTGATAACGATACCTTTTTCACTACAAGCCTAGCTTTGTACGTTAGTATGTTGACATCCATGTTTGTCTTCCTTGCACACTCATATAGTACCAATAAGCACAATGCCTTCTGGTACAACAACCAGTGTCCAAACTTGGTTGGTATACATGGAATCCATTTCGGACATCATGGCACTTTGCCATGAAAGGAGTCGATACCTTGTATCACTTCCTAAATAAGATTGACATCTTTACGAGGTGAGATCATAAACCCATACCTCCCAGGTTATTTTCTGACTCTCTCCGACTTACGCGGTTCTTGTGTATTCGAAGATTGTGGTATAGTTTCATCCCTGATGAACTGTTTGTGTTCCATTATGACTCGGTGCCTGGAACAGTATTACTCCGATTTTCATCGAGTTTTACTTTCCTCCCACTTACCACTGCATATAGGTATTCCTCTTAGGAAAAACGCATGGAGAGCAACAATTACATTGTTCTCTTGTGAGTAGTATAAGTTTTATACTTTTGTTACCCTAGGATAACCTACAATTTAGGCACTTATCCAATTTGGGTTCTAGTTTGGTATCATCCAAACATATGCCTAGCTTTCCCAAATCATCAGGAATGAGAAAACCTAGTTTCTTTCCTATTCATATCTAATATGAAATCTGTCTAATAGATTTTCATAGAACCTTATTCAAAATAAGTATTGCATTGTTTAAATGCGTATCCTTAGAAGGAAAATGGTAGCTCAGAGCGACTCATCAATAAACTTACTATGTCCAACAAAGTTCGATTTCTTTGTTCGGACACACCGTCAAATTGAAGTATTCCGGGAGGAGTCCATATTGAAAGAATACTATACTCTTTCAAGTAGTTGAGAAACTTATTACTTAAGTATTTTCCACCACGGTCTAACCGTGACGGTTTAATACTTTAGCTGATCTGTCTGTCTACTTCGTGTCGAAACTCTTTGAATTTATCAAAAATTTTCGATTTATGTTTCAAAAGAAACACATAACCATAACGCGATGCCACATTCGTAAAGGTTACGAAGCGTTCATATCCACCTCTATCCTAGCTAAATATGGGCCCACTTACGTCACTATGAACGAGGGCTAACAGATCGGTGGCACTTGCACTTTTACCAAGTAAAAGGTGTTTTTAGGCACTTTTCCTAATAAACTATATTCGTAGACATCATTTGAATAGGATCAAATCCGTCCTGGTATCCACTCTTCAAAAGTGTGGATATACGAGTCTTGTTTAATGTGTCTCAGACAATAATGCCACAAATAAGTCTCATCTGATCAAATCAGTTTGAGCTATTTGTTTGTCATGTTATACGTTTGAGATTCATTTATATTCAAAATATAAATATTGTTATTCACATCTAATGTGTTTATCTCAATATCATCTTTATAAAATAAAACACTTTAGTGTTCTAGAATATAAAGGTATACCCACAACAAGTAATACTCTAATATAGAGATAATGTTTCTAGTCAAACTAGTTACATTATAACAGTTCCTAATTTAAGTACATACCCGAAAGGTAGTTCCTAAACTTAGGTTTCTACGGTTAAAACAGTGACTTTCGTCCCGTTTCCGATTTGCAGATCAATCTCGACTGAAGTCAATATCATGCTAATCAGCAGATTCTGCACATCAGTACATATATTATGTACCACATCTAGTATCAAAAATCCAATTTTGAAACTAATAGTGAACATGTTTATGACAAACATACTTAAAGCCGGAGCCTTGCCCCGCCTTCACTTCCTTCACGTCTGCCTTGTCCATACGGCAGTCACGCTTCAATGACCCCGTTTGCCATAATTTAGGCAGACATATTGGGATATGTCATTTGGCTTCCTAGAAGACTTTGATGATTTTGCCTTTGCCCATTTTAGAAGCTCTGGCTTTCCCTCATTGAGCATTGCCGTCAACTCTCCGAGAGTTTTGAACCTTCCCCAGCTTTCGGGTAGAGACTATAAGATCAAATCTTTGGCAGTCTCGGCCACGTAGGTAATGCCCAGCTAACCTAGCTGATCTATGTCAGCAATCATCTACGACACCTAGTGCTCGACAGATGTACCCTCTGACATACGTGAGCTAAAGAGTTTCTTATGCAATTTGTACTTATAAGATTTAAGAATAAATCTATGAAGATCTTTAATTTCATTATCATGGTATAAAGATCTAATCCTTAATTTTGACGACAAAATTAAAGTGTCATTGCATCTAGCATAAATGATTGAGCACTAAAGTTATCATTACATGAATCTTCCAAAGATCATGTTCTACTTATTTGCTCAACTCCGGGCTTAGGCCCAAGAGGTTGTTCTATCAAATAGAATAACTTCTCAGTTCCCAGGACTATCATGAGGTTCAATTCCCAATCTGAAAATTAAAGCCGTTTAAAAAACATTTTCATCCACGATTGTGTTTTAAACACTAATCTTTCAGTTATCTTGATTTCTATAGTCCAACTATCCAATCAACGATTTCAAGTACTATTGAATATAATGATTACTATAGTCTAACTATATAATCAACTATAATTTGATTGGTTAAATTCAAATATATTGATTACTATAATCCAATTATATAATCAACTATGAATTGAAATAGTTTGAATACAGTCCAACTGTTTAATTAAAACAACGATTAAATATTAGTCCAACTAATATATATTTAAATTAATGACGAAAAATTGAAATGAGCGCGTATTGGCAAGTATCTAAACGAAATTGAAAATTTAATACTTGCCTCCCACTATTTTTCGGCGAGCCTCTAACCCTCTGTTGAGTACTCGGGAAACCTTGTTTCCTAGTGGGCTAGGATCCCGTTAAATAACACACAACCTTGACTTTGGCCAACAAGGTGTATGATATTTAACTAGGTAGATCTTTAAGATCAATTGGATCTCATCCAATTCCTAGATCCAGTAGGTGGACATCCAAGTCCAAAACATATATCTAATATATGCCAATATATCCAATATATTCCCTAACCTTTTTCCTCTGAATCAATTAAGCCTTGTCTTTGGCATAACAAACTTAATGATTCCAGTTAAGCGGGACCCATTGACCTTGGAAAGCTTCGTAATCGATTTCGATGGACAAGAAGTGATCTTGACTTTGGCCAACAAATCACAACTTGGACAAGACATGCGATATAGAACAAAGCCTTCATGATTCAAACACATCCGCGATGGACAAAGGCCTTGACTTTGGCCAATAAACCAGTGCCAATCTTGGATCTTGAGAATGAATCATTCAATGGAAGGAAAAACGCTTAATATATATTGAGGGTTTTTCGCGTAATTGGCAACCAATTAATTATCTTTGATTAGGTCTTATCATACACCCTTAAGCATGCATTCTAAAAGCATAATAAGGCACGGTAAATAAATTAATAATGATATGTGGATGGGTATTTAAAACACTTTGTTCCTAGAACAAATCTCTCACTTTCCTCTCTCTAGCTATCACAAACTTACTTCTACCCAATTACATAACACTTCTAAAGAAACCTCATTTACATTGAGGGGAATAGGTGAGAATAGAAATACAAAGAATCAAGAGGTAATAGGCTGGACACGCAGGTCCAATTTAATAAATTCTAAATTTATTACAACAATTTCCAAAATTGCCCTCATCCATCTAATATTCATCTGATATACATTATTCAATCATCACATCCATGTATTCACACAAAGTATGTTATCAATCAATCTAATCCAATTAATTAATCTGAAATTAATGACCATCCAATGTTCAAACAACGATTTGATTTGCGCGAGTCCAACTCGTTTAAGAATAAGTACTCAAAGTACGAATTCTCGAATTATATTAAACTACAACATTAAATCCAATTTAATTTGTATTCAATACTAATTCTGTATTTAATTAATAAATTAAATAATTACACTTTATTAATGAGCCTTTGCGACTTAGATTCTAAATCTAATCATAACGGGTCTCAAAGCCCAATTAACATCCAATGTCAAATTAATTAAAGTCCAATGGGCTTTCAATTAATTTATAAGGCATGGACTTTGGCAACCAAAGCCCAATAAGGAATCACCCTTTTGCCAAAAATCAATTTAGGCCCAATTAAAATATTAAAGGCCCATTTAATCATATTTGGACTTTATGGATATGGTTTTGGGCCCAATTGGATCCAATATATATATATATATATATATATATATATATATATATATATATATATATATATATATATATAGTGCGCCTTTAACCAACTAGGACATGATGATTTTTATCTTGGTTTGTATATACAGGACGGGACCGGGATTACCATCCCGACTATATACACACACACTCCCCCCTTTAACCATACTGGGATGAGATGATTTTTATCTAGGTTTATATATACCGGAAGAGACCGGGATTGCCATCCCGACCTGGACCATGACATTGCCATCCATAGTTATTAGATTTTATATTTTTCTAGTATTTAATAAAATTAAAATTAAAATTAAAATACATTAATTACCATATCAATATATTCAAGTGTAAAATTATAAGAAAATCTTAATTTATGATGTGGGGGTAATGGAGTATTATGAAAACAGTAGAGAGGTAAGTGGTATATAGTGGAAACAGAAGGGAGGAAAGTAGCAATCTCCCTTGTCTAAATTGAGAAGTGGCAAATTTAATGGTTAATATAGAATCTTAGTTTGTAAGAAAATTGTAAGGGGCAGGATACGAGGAATTCTATACGTGTGTATCTTTCCAAGGTATGCTGGAGATTTTTCACCTAAACAGAATTTGGGTTATCCTTACTGTTGCCTTGGTTTATGCTTTCTTATTTTACATTTTCTTTGAGGTTTGTATTATAATTTAGCTGTTTCTGGTGATTGACTGTGTTGCTAGATATTAGCTCATAAAAAACGTGTGCATATTGGTGTTATGACAATTAATGATAGACTGCTGATTTATCAAATGGCGCCTCTTTGTCTTGATTGCCTTGGTCCTTAGAGGTGTCTCTAATCTCTTTCCCACTTTTGAGGGAAATGGCCTGGGACTGTTGCTTAGGATTAACTTTAGTATTACTAGGAAATGACTATTTCTGTTGATTAGTAATAGAATAGGCAAGTTGACCTATTCTCACTTCTAAGGACTTCATTGTTGCCCTCATATTGCCCATGTGTGTTTCAATATTGTTCATCCTTGAATCATTCTTCTCAAACCTCTCTGATGTTTTAGCAACAAACGTGCTCATAAGGTCTTCTAAGGATGGTTTCTGCTCAGCTCTTTGATTATTGAAGCCCGGATGAGGTTGTAAGGCATTCTTTGTGTTCACATATGACAAGTTCTAATGATAATAGTTAGGCATAAGATTACCTCTATAGTTGTTGAAGTCTCGATTGTTCACATATTGGGCTTGCTTAAAACTTGCTCCTTCGTCTGGTAAGATAATTCTATTAGCAGCAGCAACTTCAATATATGGTTGGACCCTTTGATTAGTCAATGTTGCTACATGAGTAATGAGAGATGAAACTTGAGCTGTAACTGCAACAATATGATCCAACTCGTGTATGCTAGCCACCTTAGTCATCGTCGAGCAATCACTTGGCCATTGAAAATTGTTAATGGCCATCTCCTCCAATAAAATGTAAGCATCTTTAGCAGTTTTCTTAAACATGGTTCCTCTAGCAGCTACATCAACCATAGTCATGTTCGGACCATTCAACCCATTATAAAATAGTTGAATCTGAACTGAGTCTTCATAATTGTGTTGTGGGCACCTCTTGAGTAGATCTTTAAAATGCTCTCATGCCTAATACAAGTTATCGATCTCTAATTGCTTAAATGTGCTAATATATGTCCTTAGTTGGGCTAATTTAACGGATGTAAAGAACTTCTTAAGAAATCGTGTGGCCATATCATTTGATATCATGATGCTCCCTATCAGTATAGATTGCAGCCAACCCCTCGCTTCGTCCCTTAAAGAGAATGAGAACAAACGCAGTCTGATGGTCTCTGCAGTCACGCCATTCATCCTAATGTATCTGCTATCTCCAAGAACATCCTTAAGTGAATGTTGGAATCTCTACAACTGAACCCCCAAACTGGTTCTGTTTGTTGAGTGAGGAACGGACAAGATCGAGCGCAGCGGAACCCGCCTGAAATCAAATCCCGAGCGAATAATTTTTTTTATTATTATTATTATTCGACAGTCCCAAAACAGTGGGCAAATTTTTATTCAACTTACAATTTTCAAATACATTAAAAATATTTTCCATGCATTAAAAATTACCATAAGCTAATTAAAAATTTTCAACACACTTTAATACATTTATCAACTTTTGATAAATCATTCAAGCATACACAAATTAATTTCCAACACTTAAAAATTAATCTAACTAAGTATACACAACAATTTCCAACACTTGAAAAATTACTCCAAGCATACAAAAATTAATACATCAACTATATATTAATTCTTCCAACACTTGAATGCTTCAAATCCTCACATACATGCTTCCAATTAATCCAACAAATCCACAATAATTTTTCTCAACAAAAATCATCAACAAATCAACAATAAAATGAACAATTAAATTTACAAATTAAATTTTACCAACAAGCTTTCAACCATTGCCAATTTGTTGAATCTTTGCCTCCAAACTTCTCCAAATCTTCAAGCTTTGAACTCCTTCAAACACCACCAAATTGAGCTCCTCCAAGAACAAATCTTGGTGATCAAAATGTGGTTTGATCACTCAAGAATGACAACCAAATTTTCCCCAAAATTGAACTCTTGAACCCTAGAAAAAGAAGACTTCAAGAACATAAATTAACCCTTAACACTTAGGGATTAATTCCATGGACTTGATAAATAATTTGGGTAATTTTTGTGAGAGTTTTGGCTTGATTTTGAGAGGAAAACAAAACAAAACCAGTAGCCCTTTTTTGTCCAAAAATTCGGCAGTGACTTGCTTTTTCTTTAAAAAAAATTGCTTTCCTTTTTGGTTTACTTGTTCTCACGGCAGTAGGCCAAAAACCAAAGGGTTAAAGAAATTATTTGCTTTATATAATTTTGTTTTTATTAAAAATAATTAAACAAAAACAAAACCAAACCATATCCATTAAATTTAAGCCATGGTAAAAAAAGAATCTTTTCCCTACACCACATATTTCAAAAAGCAATTTCATCAAGGTTAAAATTAATCTCACCAACTTTAGTAACTAAGTTACCTTTATGAATCATTTAGTTACTTTAACCAAATAATTCAATTTTGTTTTACCTTAATTACTTTAACTAATTAAAAGCTTTATTTACATAATCTAAGTAATTAATATTATATATTAATTTAACAATTAAATTAATTCACAAAATAATTACTAATTAATGTAAATCGAATTTACATTTATTATACAATAAAATTATATCAACTCTTGATATAAAATTAATTAATTCAATTCATCTCATGAATTATTGGATTAAACAATTTAATCCTAAATACCCAAAAATACTTTGTCAACATTTGACGAGAGGTCGCCCTAGTGCTCAACGAGTAAACTCAATATAATGGAACTCTCTCTAGGCTCACGTTTGGTTGTTACTTATATATATACTTATATATCTCATATATTTGTATATATATATGCATGAAGGCCTGCCCACCTACAAATCATGACTAAAACAACACGACACGTCGAACCATACAAGTCGAGGTTAAAACGCTAATGTATAATCCCTTCGTCATAACCGTTTCCAATTGAGTAAGGTTATAGTTATATTGTCAAAACCTTATCTACTCAATATAAAATAAATTTTCATAATTATATTCCATAAATAAATAATATGCAAAACTATTTTCAATATTATTTATAATGTTAAAGAAATAATTTCTTCAATGAACTTTTGGCCAAAAGATTTCCGGAATATACTCTGAAAATTTCTGGAAACAAAATCCAACCATATGGACTGACGAATCCTCATATTAACACACACCGATCTTCGTGAGCATCGGTCTATACCTAACAGTCATCTAGAGGTCAGACCATAAAAGGTCTCTGACATGCATGGTATCAGGCACAGAGGATTACTCATAAGACCACCGTGGTGTCTCAAGTCAAAGGACCACAATAACTACTCAACTCGAAAAGATAACTATTGACAGTTTTATGAAATATCTATTAGTCATCTCTTATGAGTTTGTTCAATATTCATTCAACTAATGAATATCTGCATTTCTATACGAACTTCCGCTAAGCTCACAGTCTGTTGAGACAAACCATATGTCTATTACATATTGTAGGCACTGCATTTTTGCATATAAGTCCCTATGATGAGTCTCATTTAGAGACACTACCTTTTAAGTCACGGAAGTCGCAGGAAACGGACGTCGGAAGGGGAAATTCAGAATGGGCATGTCATCAGATTCATTTCACAAGTTCACTGTCTTCGTTCGTGCTGCGTTCGTTACCACGTTCGAACGTCAGGCAGATTATGGGCTAATACGAAGTCCGATATTGTTATTTCTTTTATTTCTTATATGCATTGTGTTATTAGCGCATGGGCTTAGTAAGTACGATTAAAGGTCCTCTATTTCGAGGGGTTAAAATCCTTTACCATGATGCTTCGCCGCGCCGGACGATGTACACATGATTGGATGGGAATTAGTTCAATCGGACACACGTGAGGTCCTATATTGTGGATTTGTTTGTCTATGTATGTGTTGCATGCATCAGGTATGGTTCTGTTCAAATGCGTTCTCGAATGCTATACGAACGTGAACATTCTATTTACCGTTCGAACGCGTTTTCGGACACTACTTGAACGTGCACGCATTTTCTTAGTCTTATCATGCATTAGGTCTGGTTCCGTTCGAACGCGTTATCGAACGCTACACGAACATAAACCTTCTGTTTACCGTTCGAACGTATTTTCGGACGCTACTCGAACGCATGCGTATTTTCTTGATTTCAACATGCATCAGGTCTAGTTCCGTTCGAACGCATTCTTGAATGTTATACAAACGCGAACCTTCTGTTTACCGTTCGAACGCATTTACGAACGCTACACGAACTCACGGACACTGAACTGAGTCATTTTCATCGTATTCTATGCGTAATTGACCCTATCAGTTGTCCTTTTGTATTACAAATCTGATTGTCTCTTTTCATTACGCATGATTATGCAATTGCCATTTATTTGTATTCCCCACATGTATGAGTACAATGTGCTATATTAAGTTGTATGCTTGCCGTATGTTAATTTACCTTTATGCATGCAAATTTGGACATAGATTACATGCAAATAGGTTGTATGCAAACATGAAAAATATGTTATATGAACTTAGATATAAGCTTTTGTACTTATGCGTGCGAACTTAGGAGTAAATTATCCTTGGAAATAAATGTTGCTTAGGCTTGGTGGAATTATCGCACAAATCATTTTATTACAAGTGGCATAAGAAATGGACCATTCCGAACCAAACGGTTTGAGGTCTTCCCTTGCGAGGGGTGAGTACGGCCTCAAATCTTTGTCCCGGTTCACACCGGGTGGCCACTCCATCATTCTCCGGTTTAGTCCCCCGCGGGCAACTCCGTACTCCCAACCGGGCCGCGAGCCCGGATCAACATGCGTCACCCAGATTTCAGTGTTCCCACAGTCTGGCGACTCCACTAGGGATAGAGAATCGGCCCCGAAATAATGTCTTGTAATATTATGATTTGTGCTTTAATTAACCGTGTCTACTGTGGGTTAAAAGGGGTTTAATCAAAGTCATTCTTTAAGGCTGGGTAATGGTTTGGTGTCTTCCTTCATTCACTACCTTTCTATAAGGAAAAGTTGTGAAGGCACCTAGATAATCATTTACTTGTAGCCTATTGTGATGGACTAATTTGGAGGACCCGTTGTTTATTCCTGTCACCAAGCGATAAGAGCCTAAGAGGCTAGGGTACTTAAGAGAGCCTCGCTCTACCCTCCCTCTCTAGGGAATCTACAATGGGAAATCCATCTGACAGTCAGTCACACACCATAACTCGCTGGCACGTACTGTAAGGTATAAAAAAAGTGCACTCACTTGGTTGCTCGAACCCTTGAGTGGGGAGACCTAGTTGTGGGCAATCCTTCGCCAGCGAGAGTCATTGTCTACACTCCCGCAAACCCACACATAGACCGGGGTTGTATGGCCTATAGCAACTATTTCCTTGTGCTTGTGGACCATCCTCATTTGGATGCAGTTGGACTTCTTGTCAGAAATGCAAACTTGTTGGGCCACTTAAACTGGGACGAGTTCGTATCCTATGACAATTGGGCCAAAAGCTTCTGAAATATTGATGGGCCACTCAGTAGAAATTATTTTTGTATGCTTGTGTTTGGGAATATTGTCGTTTGGATCCATTCAGACCTTTTGTCATGAGGTATGGGCTTGTTGGGCCATTTAAACTGGGACAAGAACATATCTTATGATGATTGGGCCAAAAGCTTCCAAAACGCCAATGGGCCATTATATGTTTGTGTTTAGGAACATTATCATTTGGATATGGTTGGACTTCTTGCCATGAGATGTGAACTTGTTGGGCCATTTAAACTGGGATGAGTTCACTCCTATGACAGTTAGCCCAAAAGCTTCTAAAATGATGATGGGCCGATTTGTGTGAAAATTTAAATAAGTTCATATATTCCTTGTATCGCATGCATCTCATTCATCTCATGCATACATATATCTTGTTAACACCCTAAAAGCTGGGAATGAAAGCAACGGATTTGGATCCCTCCAGTATGACCATCAAAGCTTATGATGACAGCAAACGAGGAGTTGGGGGTACTTTTTTGGCAGTGGTCAAAGTGGGCCCAATTGAAGACGAAGTTGAGTTCACGGTGTTGGACATTTCGGCTACTTTCGCATTATTATTGGGAAGGCCTTGGTTTCACAAACTTGGGGGGCGTGCCTTCCACTTTACATCAGATGATTAAGTTCCCCTATGAGGGAGAGATTGTTACCATCCGAGCTGAGATAGATAATGTTGTGGCTGCCTTGGAGATACAGCCTTTCATGAGGTTTCAGATGTCAGAAACTTTTGAGGAATAGGTGGATCCTAGGGTGGCTAAGATCATGAAAAAAATGAAGTTTGAGCTGGGTGAAGGTTCAAAATTTCCAGATTTCAGAGGTCAGACTACTCGGAAGGGTTTAGGATACACATCTGATGAAGAAAAGCCGAAGGTTAAGAAGAAAGGTCTGAAACTGATGGAATGTTTTGTGAAGGCTTTGGGGTATCAATGGGAGCCTGAACCGGTGGAAGTTAATGGGATTATGGTACCTGGATTTGAGATTTTCCAGGATATGCTGGGTAAGAATCCGATGATGGAAGAAATTGTGAAGAAGGAAGAAGAGAACTGGGAGGAAGAACTGATGAAGTTGGAGAGCCTGACTCTTGAAGAGGATAAAGAGCCTGAGAAGAACCCAGTTGCGGAGTAAGAAGTGTCTGTAGAAGATGAGGACATTTATCTTCCTGATTTATTTGAGTGTACCCCCGCATTTAATGGCAATAAAGATAATCATTTTGCTTATTTGAATGAGTCTATTTCCTCTAACTTGCATGACTTGAGTATATTTGATATCAGCTCCACCAAAACAAATGCATTTAACCTTGGTACACCTGAGAGTCCTAAGAAAATTCTGATCGCAAGTGAAGTTACCGCTGAAGAGCGGGAGAAATTAGAAGAAGTATTGGTCAGATATGCCAAAGTGTTTGCTTGGTCCTATGAGGATATGACTGGGGTAGACAGAAGCATTGCTCAGCACACAATACCAACTTATCCGAATATGAAGCCAGTGAAACAGAAACTTCGACGGATGAGACCCGAGTGGGCCGAGAAGGTCAGAGAAGAGGTTAAGAAACAGATAGATGTGGGGTTCCTGGAAGTGGTAAAGTATCCCGAATGGTTAGCAAATGTTGTGCCAGTGCCGAAGAAAGACGGGAAAGTCAGAATGTGTGTGGATTACAGAGATCTCAACAAGGCTTATCCGAAAGATGATTTTCCTCTACCTCATATTGATATACTAGTTGATAGTGCAGCTTTATCTACCATGTATTCATTTGCAGATGGGTTTTTCAGGGTATAATCAGGTTCTTATGGCTGACGAAGACAAGTACAAGACTGTCTTTGTCACCGAGTGGGGTACTTATTGTTATAAAGTAATACCGTTTGGGCTCAAGAATGCAGGAGCTACTTATCAGCGGATGGCCACTACATTGTTCCACGATCTGATGCACAAAGAGATTGAAGTCTATGTGGATGATATGATGGTGAATCAGAGACAAGAATTGGGCATATAGAAGCACTGGAGAAGTTCCTTCAAAGGGTTGACAAATACAACTTGCGGCTGAATCCCAAGAAATGTGTGTTTGGGGTAACATCAGGGAAATTGCTGGAACATACAGTGAGAATGGGAGGAATAGAAGTAGATTCTGAGAAAATCAAGGCAATTACTGAGATGCCGGCACCGAAGACAGAGAAAGAGGTTAGAGCATTCCTTGGGAAGATTCAGCATATCAGTCGGTTCATCACCAAGTTGACGTCAGTATGTGAGCCTATCTTCAGACTGTTGAGGAAGGACCAGCCAGTGAAATGGAATGAGCAGTGTCAGTCAGCTTTCGACAAGATCAGATAATACTTGGTAAAGCCTAATGTTTTGAAACCTCCGAGACCGGGCAGACCCTTGGTACTATATTTAGCTATAGAATCCGAAGCACTGGGGGCAATGATGGTACAGGCAGATGAGACCGGGGTAGAGCATGCAGTCTACTATCTCAGTAAGAAAATGCTTCCATACGAAGCCCGTTATCAAGAAGTAGAGAAAATCTGTTTGGCAGTGGTATGGGCATCCAGAAAATTACGGCATTACTTCCAGTCTTACAAGATCCAGGTAGTGGCAAAAGAGAATCCTTTGAAATATCTGCATTTAGTGCCTTCACTAGTGGGGAAGTTGGGCAGATGGTTAGTGTTGCTGACAGAGTTTGACATTGAGTACCTCACTTCCAAAGTGATCAAGGGGCGAGCCGTAGCAGAGTTTCTGGCATTGCAACCTATTGAAGGGGACCAACATAAGTTTGAATTTCTAGATGAAGAGATCTATGCAATAGCAGTTCAGGGGTGGAAAATGTACTTTGACGGAGCGGTGAATTACAAAGGAGCCGGAATTGGGATCGTGATAGTGACCCCCGGAGGCGAGACTTTGCCTTTGGCCAAGAGGTTGACGTTCAGAGTAACTAACAACATGGCCGAGTATGAAGCATGTGCTTTTGGTTTGACTGCACTGATAGCCTTGAAGGCTGAGAGCGTGGAGGTCTACGGAGATTCGATGCTGGTGATCCGACAGATAAAAGGAGAATGGGAATTGAAAGAAGAACGGTTGAAACCTTACCTTTTTCACCTCAGAAAGGTTGCACAGGTTATCCCCGATTGTAAGTTTCAGCACTTGCCGCGAGAAGAGAATCATATGGCTGATGCATTAGCTACACTTGCAGCAACTTGGGAAAATCCAGAAAAGTTGGTAATGAGACCGTTGGTATTGACAACAGCAAATAGACCCATTCATGAGATAGAAAGAGTCCTCGAAGTGGAGATCGACGATGGTAAACCTTGGTATCACGACATTCAAAGGTATCTGGAACACGGAGAACTCCCGGAAGGAGCAGGCAGAAAAGACAGATTAGCCATTCAGAAATTAGCTTCCCAGTATGTGATTTTGAAAGGGGAACCGTACAAGAGGCAAGCAAACGGTATTCAGTTGAGATGTTTGAGAAAAGAAGAGGCTAAGCAGGTAATGGAAGAAGTACACACCGGGGTATGTGGTCCGCACATGAACGAGTTGAATCTGTCCCGCAAAATAGTGAGAGAGGGTTTTTACTGGTCAACCATGGAGACAGACTGCGTGAAGATGGTAAAACATTGTCATGATTGTCAAGCACATGGTAATTTGAATCATTTTCCGCATACAGAGTTGCACGGGTTGTCAGAGCCGTGGCCTTTCTCAGCATGGAGAATTGATATGATTGGGAGATTCGACCGAATGCATCGAATGTGCATCGCTTCATAGTAGTTGCAGTAGATTATTTCTCAAAGTGGGTGGAAGCCGAGTCATTCCGCAATGTTACAGCAAAAAAGATGGCAAAGTTTATTGCTCGGAATCTCATTTGTCGGTATTGTATGCCGCAATATGTGGTCACAGATAACGGAGTTCAATTCCAAGGGGAAACAAAGGCAATGCTACAGAAATACAGGATAGGCCATCATAAGTCATCACCATACAGGCCACAGGCAAATGGGGCAGTTGAGGCAGCCAACAAGACTATAAAGACGATTCTCGCCAAGATGACAGAAAACTACAGAGACATGGCAGATAAGCTACCGTATGCCTTGTGGGGGTATAGAAAGTCAGTAAGAACAGCAACAGGGGCCACACCATTTTCTCTAGTCTATGGAATGGAAGCAGTATTGCCAGTGGAAGTGGAAATACAGTCTATGAGGGTATTAGCAAAAACAGAGTTACCGGAACAAGAATGGGCCACACAGAGGTTTGATCAGTTAGCACTGCTGGATGAGAAGAGAATGAAGTCCTTGCATCACATGCAGATATATCAGAAGAGGCTAGCACAAGCATTCAACAAGAAGGTGCGTCCTACTGAGATTAAAAATGGTGATTTGGTACTTAAGCAGTCAAGGTCGTCGATGACAGATCTGAGAGGAAAGTTCAGACCTAATTAGGAAGGACCTTACATAGTGCATAAAGTAATGGGAAATGTTGCAGTGAGACTGTCAGACTTGGAAGGTAACGAGTTCACTGAGCCGATCAACGTGGACAGATTGAAGCAATATTTTGCCTGAGAAAGAGAAAACTTGGCATAAGACCTAACGCGATAGGATAAGGAAACTCATGCATGAATGCATACACGTAACACATTTTGGCATTCATTTTGTGTTTGTTTTGTATTCACAGGTTTTGAAGAAGAAAAGAGAAGGCGGCAAAGACAAGCCGATTAAAAGCATCAACATACCGGCAATAGTTTTGGGATGCGTCCCAGGGGGCGAGGCCCACATCAACACTAGCAGCAGTCTTGGGGATACGTCCCAGGGTTGAGGCCCACATCAACACATATACCAGTTGCAGTTATTGGGATGCGTCCCAAGATCGAGGTCCATTACATCATCAGTTTCAGGATGCGTCCCAAGGTCGAGGCCCATATTTTGTCAGCGATATTGGGATGCATCCCAGGGTCGAGGCCCCCGTTATCGGTTGCAGCTATTGGTATGCGTCCCAGGATCGAGGTCCACTACATCATCAGTTTCGGGATACGTCCCAGGGTTGAGGCCCACCTTTTGTCAGCGGTATTGGGATGCATCCCTAGGTCGAGGCCCCTTTGTCGGTTGCAGCTATTGAGATGTATCCCAGGATCGAGGTCCACTGCATCATCAGTTTCGGGATGCGTCCCAAGGTCGAGGCCCACCTTTTGTCAGCGGTATTGGGATGCGTCCCAAGGTCGAGGTCCCCGTTGTCTGTTGCAGTTATTGGGATGTGTCCCAGGATCGAGGTCCACGCATCATCACTCAGTTCGAGATAGCAGGCAAGTCAGGTGGCAGCTGGCGAGCCAGGTAAGTGAAAATGCATTGCATAACTTTGATAGGATTGTCACTGTTACACATTACAAAAGTCCCATCAAAGTGGGGGTGACTGTAGGCACTGCATTTTTGCATATAAGTCTCTATGATGAGTCTCATTTGGAGACACTACCTTTTAAGTCACGGAAGTCGCGGAAACGGATGTCAGATGGGGAAATTCAGAATGGGCATGTCATCAGATTCATTTCACAAGTTCACTGTTTTTGTTCGTGCTGCGTTCGTTACCACGTTCGAACGTCAGGCAGATTGCGGGCGTTCGTGTAGCGTTCGAATAGGCGTTCGAACGATGTCGGTATTTCTGGTTTTGGCTGCTAGCCTTACACCCAAGCCCAATTAGCCCACCAAAGCCCATAAAAGACATCCCAATTAATTAAATACATATTAACACATGGGGAATTAAATAAAATCTAAAAATCATATACCAAATTAAAATAAATATCAAATAAAATCATACCAATTTAAAATCAATCAAGATATTATATACCAAACTAAACAAATTGTATGCCTAATCAAAACAAATTAAATATATTAACTTCCTAATTAACCAAATTTTATCCCCCATTCAATCTTTTGCTTTCCTTGTAAGACACTAATTGGTCTCCTTCTTATACAAGCACATGGACACCCTAGCCCTTGGCCTATAAAAGAAAAGAAATTCCAACCCTTGAACTCTCTTAGCACATTCATACAAACTACAAAATTCTACAAAGCAATTCCAACCCTTGAGCTCTCTGGAATTCACACATAATTCACACAAGAAATCTCTCTTCCCCTCCTATCCTGACATCAACCGAACTCACACTTACAACCCTCACAAATCAAACACACAGCCGAGACACATAAACCCTTGACCACGCACGGCCATAGCCTTTTGCCACTCCAACGAACTCACAACTCACAGCCCCTTTACGCACTACACTAACTGAAAATCACACCCAAACAGCAGCCCAAATCACACCTATACAGCAGCCAAAAACGCAGCAAACAGCAGCCAAAAACGCAACAAAGAGTGACCAAAAATACAGCAGCGAAACAGAGGGAAAATAGCAGCCCGAACAGCGAAGCAGTGAAGGGAAATGTTGAACCAGTGAACCGGAGGAGTTACGGAGCATCCACCATTCGGACGACCGTGTACGGTACTTCCGAAAGTCGACATAAAAGGTTAGACCTAAGGGCACCTTTCTCATTAGTTATATTCATCTTTTAATTGTTTATTGAATCTTATTCGTATGAGAGTCGTTGCATAATGTATGTTGTGGCCCTTGAATGAATGAAAATGTGTCGCCTATTGTGGTATATAGGATGGAAACCCGGACATAAATTTCATAGCCGATTTCGAATGGACGGTAGTATGATCTGTACTCGGGATACAACTCCACGTACCACTTGAGTATACGGCACATATTTTATTTCACGTTATCTTGATTTGTTTATTATAGTTATTTATTTTCTGCATATTATTTCTTATATGCAATGATGAGGTCAAGCGCATGGGCTTAGTAAGTGCGATTAAAGGTCCTCTATTTCGAGGGGTTAAAATCCTTTACCACGATGCTTCGCCGCGCCGGACGATGTATATTCGGTTGAATGTGAGATGTGTTCAATCGGGTATAGACAAGTCTGATATGTGTTGTTTCTTCTATTTCTTATATGCAATGAGAAGGTGTTAAGCGCATAGGCTTAGTAAGTGTGATTAAAGGTCCTCTATTTCGAGGGGTGAAAATCCTTTACCACGATGCTTCGCCGCGCCGGATGATGTATATTCGGTTGAATATAGATGGTTCAATCGGGTATACGAAGTCTGATATTATTGTTCTTTTATTTCTTATATGCAATGATGAAGTCAAACGCATGGGCTTATTAAGTGTGATTAAAGGTCCTCTATTTCGAGGGGTTAAAATCATTTACCACGATGCTTCGCCGCGGGTGAACCTAAGTTTAGGAACTACCCTTTGGGTGTGTACTTAAATTAGGAACTGTTATAATGTAACTAGTTTGACTAGAAACATTCTCTCTTTATCGGTGTTAACCCACTGCGGGTGAACCTTTATATTCTAAAACACTAAAGTGTTTTATTATATAAAGATAATACTGAGATAAATACATTAGATGTAAATAACAGAATTTATTTTTGAATATAATAAAATCTCAAACATATAAATGACAAAGAAATAGAGCTCAAATTGATTTGATCAATAGAGACTTATTTGTGGCATTGTTGTCTAGGACACAATTAAACGAGACATGTCAGTTAGACAGTGTGTCCGAACTAAAACCGAATTTTGTTGGACATGATAAGGTTTATCACGAGTCGCTCTGAGCTATCATTTCCTTCAAACAGGATATGTATTAACAGTGGCAAAACTTATTTAGAATAAGGTTCCATATAAATCTGTTTGACAGATATCATATAGGATATGAACAAGAAAGAAACGGGGTTCTTACTCCTAATAATTTTGGGTATGCCAGGCATAACGTTTGGATGATACCAAACTAGAACCCAAATTGGATAAGTGCCAATATAGGTTATCCTAAGGGAAACCTTAAGTATAGTACTTGTAAATCTCACATGAGAACAATATGATTGTTGCTCACCATGCGGTTTTCCTGAGAGGAATACCGATATGCAGTGGTCAGTGGGAGGATAGTGATACTCGATGAAAATCGAGTAATACTATTCAAGGCACGAAGTCCTTAATGGAACACAAACAGTTCATCAATGATGAATCTGTACCATTAATCTTCAAATACACAAGAAACTTCGTAGATCGGATAGAGTCAGAAAACAACCTAGGGTATGGGTTTCTGATCTAACCTCATTAAGATGTCAATCTTATGGAGGTGTACCATCCGACTACGTTTAGAGGAAGTGATACGAGGTATCGACTCCCTATTATGGCAAAATGCCATGAGTTCGGAATGGATTCCATGTTTAACAACTATTTTGGATACTAGTTGTTGTACCACAAAGCTTGTGCCTATTGGTACATTATACGTCTTCAAGGAAGACATACATGGATGACAACATACCAACGTACAAAGCTAGGCTTTTGACGGAAAGGTATCGTTATCAACATTGTGTTAATAACGGTTCAACCTTTTACCTGTTGCCATGGTAAATCCATTTTGAAGATGCTTTTTGATAACTGTATATTTCATTTATGAAATATGTCAGTTACAAATCAAAATCGCTTTCCTGAAAAGGAAACCTTTTGGAGAATGTTTTTATACATTCTGACGATTTTGTAACCGACAAACAAGGTTTGCAGATTATTCAATCCATGTTTGGATTGAAGCAAGCATAGGGTTCTTGGAACTGACGTTTTGAAATAATCATAATGGTTTATGATTTAACTCAAAACGAAATATTCTTGTGTATATAAGGAGGTTAGTGGGAGAGGGCACTGACAATGAAATTCCCATAAAACAATCGGTGAAAGCTTGGCTTTCATAAGAAATTCTCCGTAGAATTCTGGGGAGTAACAACCTTTATTCAAGGAATAAAGATCTACTGGGCTAGATTTGGAGTTGGTAACACTCTCTGGGAAATTGTACATTTAAAATGTACTTGTATTGGTGTCTCATACGCTTTGAGCATATGGAGTCACTATCGGGTCAATCCAAGTGATAGTCACTGGATTGAAGATTAAAGAACATCTGTTAGTATCTGAGAGAACTAAAGATGTTGTCTTAAACTATGGAGATGGAGAACTTGAAGTGACTGGGATCACTGTTGCAAGTTTCCAAACCGGTAAATACCACGGTACTATAAAGTTTGAATAACAGGACAGTGAGCTGGAAATCTTCCAAGCAAGATAACTGTTGCCGAATAAACAACAAATACGGATTATTGCTGCAGCTGAGGCAGCAATAGAAGCCATTTGGATCGATAATAAATCTAATTAGATTAGATATAGTTCTGTTAGCAGCTGAGCTAGGCGTCAGCACAGGCTAAAGAATTAAAGGTCTCATCGACGATCCAGATATATACTTCTATATCATCTGATTCGTGGATCATACATCGTGGCGATGTGATGATCGTGTAATCGCGTCAAACGATAAACAAACAAATCCGCTGACGAAAACCTTTCCTCAGCAATTTGAGCGAACCGTACATAGTTCAGGTGTGGGACACTTGAGTGACTGGCTATGTGCCAAGTGGGAGATTGTTGGATAATATGACCCATAGCGTCACTATTTGCACAGATCATTGTGTTGTTGTAGCAAATTAACTATGTGACAAGGAAATTGCACTCTCATCATTTGTGATTAGATCACCATAGATATATAAATGAAGAGAGGTCCCTATGATTAGTACCTGGACTGAGAATGATATGAGACAGTATCAGTCCCCGAAGGTTTAATCATTAAATATCCCTAGCCGTAGTATTATCGAGACTGGACATCGATAATGCGGAATAGGCTAGTATTGCACTTGTGCGCGTTTGTGAGGGCACAACGGCATAGTTCTCATATATATAAGTATTGGATACTTATGCAAGTGCGATAGGAGGTCGTGTTTCACCGATGGTACGGGAAACAGCTTCGCTCTGGATAGACCCCTCGGAATCCCATTGGTATTATGACTATGTGTCTATGGGAGGCCGAAATCAAGGTAGGTGTGTATGGTCTTAACCTGAGACTTACATCGCTAATACTTACGATAATCGATAAACTTTGGTCTTGGTGGTAAGGGGCTTTAACCGGTTCTGTGTACACCACTTCTGGGTTTATCAGAGAGTCGTAGAGTATTGGGTGTGATGTCAAGATGGAAGTGTCACTTCAGTCATTGGAGATGATGTCACGCAGGATACGGTACTAGTGCTCTTGAGTGTTGCGCAACCAATCGGGATATTGTGACCAGGTCATGTATATCCGATTATAGAGACTATGTTACCAGACATCCGATATGTGCTTCGGACGGGGGAGACACTTATCCACCCCCAGCCCTAGCACGTGATTATCCGATACTGGGCCGATATACACAATACTACGGTATACTACGCTTGATACAGATCTATATATTCCTGTAAGAATATTTCTGGAGAATTGGGTAGGCATGGCGCTTTGCTAGAAGCCAACCTTGTCTTGTAAATCGATATAACGTAGTACGAGGTACTTACGTGTTCGGACAGTCCGACGATCGTATTTACTGCCAACATATCCGGAGATCTCATGGGTCGCTTCCTGAAGATTCACCGATGATGTATAACTCGCACTTTAATTAATCTAGGATTAATTAGAAGAGAGAGATAGAATTAATCTGGGATTAATTCGATGAGAGAGAAAATTAATCTGGGATTATTTGCGGAGATATTTTATCTGGGATAAAATATTAATTAAAGAGAGAGAACGATTAATTTGGAATTAATCGATAAAATAATATATTTGATATATTATTAGAAATTGGATTTCGACGCGAAATTAAAATTAGATTTTAATTCGGGCGAACGAATTAATTTAGAATTAATTCGTTAGCGACGTGAATAGTGAATTCGCTAGGCGTAATCACTTAATTACGACGCGACGGAAAATTCGTTAATTTGGAATTAGCGAACCCGAGCCCGAGAGTGATTGCGAGCGCATTCGCATTTCGAATTCGAGCGCGGCACGCGAGTCACATCAAGCGTCAAATCGCTAGTCGCGTCAATCGTCAAATCAATTGTCACTTTGAGTGATGTGACTTGACAATATGTCACTTTATTAAAGTGAATAGATGTGATGTGAAAAGTGATATGAATGACTTAAAGTAAAAGTTGAAATGATGAAAGCCTTTTGCTTTCTTGACTTTTGTACTGGTAAATGAAAAGTTTTTGGTTTTGATTTTATTTTAGAAATAAAATACAAAATAAGGAAAACCATTTGCCTTTTTCTCTCTCATGCTTTCACGGTTTCACGTGAAAATGCTCTCCTCCCTTTCTCTTCCTCTCCTTCACGGTTTTGGCAACAGTCTTCTTCTTCTTCTTGTTTTCTTTTCTGCCGAGTAAATAGAAAGCAAGGTGACGTTTTTGTTGCAAAACTGAGTGCTAGCACACCTTGAGTAATACATAGGTGATAGGGAAGTGTCTTCATGAGCTTGGAAAGCTTGAAGCTTGGAGCTTCAATGGAGTCTTGCATGGCCGAAAATGGTGGAGTCCAAACCAGTCCAAACCGCACAGCCCACTGCATGGAGGAGCTAATGCCGAGCTCTATGGAGGGAGCCAAAAACGCATCTTGTTCTTCATCCATCAAAACCGAAATTCAATGTGAGTATATTCCGCACCTCCTTTGATGTGTTCATATGCGGTTTTTATGCATGTTTGTGATCCTTGGGACTTGATTTATAACTCTTACAATGGTATCTAGAGCTTTTGTTGCATGAAAACCGAATTAGGGTTCTTGAGCAAATTTGGGGCTTTTTGATTTTAGCTTGATTCTGTCTAATTGATTGTTTGAGAATGATTATATATGATTGAATTTGAGTTGTATGTAATCAATTTGATAAATAAAATTGATTGGATTGATTTTCCCCAATTTGCTTATTTTTGTCAAAATTTAATTTGGGTAAACTCGATTTAGGCATGATTTGGTTGAATTGTTTGATGCATTATGCTTGAATGAGGTTGAATTGAAGTTGTGCATGATCAATTTCAAGAAAATTGGATTAGATCAATTTTCCCCCAATTCTTTAGGTTGAACATGAAACTTGAATTGGGTAAAATGTGTTTAAGCATGTTTTAATTGAATTGGATGTTTAAGTATGCTTAGAACATGTTTAATTGAGATTGTGTGTGATCAATTTCGTGAAATTGGATTGGATTCAATTTTCCCCAAATTGGAGGCTTGGCCGAAATTTGGAAGAACCCTAATGTCTTGGTAATTTTGTTTTGTTTGATCATTGGATGACTTAAAACAATTGGTTAATGTTGTTTTGAAGTTCAATTGGATTGAATTTTGATTTAGAACATTTTTTCCCTTTTAAAGTGGCTTGGCCGAATCTTAAGGAACATGAACTTCAGCTGAATGTACTCTCAGGGATAGTCCATGACAAATAGGGCTATGACAGTCACTTCAGAAATGACATATAGAGAATGACAAAAGGTGCCATGATTGTAGCCCGAGGACATGCTTACAACACACTATACAAGACTCATGTGAAGATTTATGCAGACAGCCTCAATGTAGCTAAAAAAATAAGCTTCTCAAAATCTGTGGAACCAGAGACTCGGTCACATGCGTAAGAAAGAGTTGTCTACTCTGACCAAGAAGGGGCTTAGCAAAGATGATGCACTAAGTCCTTACAACTAATATTTGATTAGTAAGAAACATAGAGTATCGTTTAAAATCTCTTCAAAGAGAAGATAAAAGTTGCTCAGTCTGGTGCACTTTGATGTTTGTGGTCCCTTTGAGATTGATTCACTAGGCGGTAACAAGTATTTTCTGACTTTCATTGATGATGTTTCTGGGAAAGTCTGGGTGTATTTCTTGAAGACAAAGGATCAGGTCATAGATCGATTCAAGCTGTTATAGGAGATAGTAGAGCGTGAAACAGGAAAGAAAATGAAGTGTCTCCACATAGATAATGATGACGAGTATAGTTCCAGAGAGTTCAATGCATATTGTAGGAGACACGCAATTCGACATGAGAGAACTGTTCCACGCACCCCACAACCTAATGGTTCAACTGTAAGAATGAACCACACCATTATAGAGAAAGTCAGAAGTATGATCAGTATGGCTAAGCTGCCAAAGCCATTCTGGGGAGAAGTATTTCATACCATCTGCTACCTGATCAATAGATCACCATCTGTACCGCTGAATTCTGAGATTCTGGAAAAAGTATGGTCTGGTACAAATCCAGTCTACTCTCATCTTAAAGTATTCAGTTGTTTAACTGTTGCACATGTATCTAATGAGCTCAGACATAAGTTCGATGTAAACAACGGGCATATGAGGTTGAATGTGAAATACTTTCAATCGGGCATACGAGGTCCCATATAGATGTTGCCATTGGTCGCATCTCTTTTATTATTATGTTACTTAATTTTCGCTTATTATTGCTTTATTTATTTACGCATTGCTATCTCATGCGCATTGGCCAATCACGTTGAGTTAAATGTCCTCTATTTGAGGGAAAAGCCAAAAGTCTACCTTTACCATGATGTTTTGCCACGCCGGGTAGACCCGGCCGGCGGTTCGGTTCCGGTTCGAAACCGGAACCTTGAATCGAACCGGAACCGACTTGTTCGGTTCCGGTTCTGGTTCGGTTCCAAACCTTTTTTTTTATTTTGAAAATTATTTAGAATAAATGAGATTAATTTTATAAATAAAATATTTTTATTACATTGAAGAGCTTGAGCTTAAATTTTTAAAAATTTAAGTTGCCTACGTATCCTCCAAGGGTGAGAGGGCTCAAAGCTCACGTAGTTCCATTACAATTTTACAATTATCAATCATCATTATCAGTTGATCCTTCGGCTCCGGTTCCGCTTGCACTTGTTGTTGCACTTGCAGATGCATTATCGAACGAATCTTCAAAATCATCGGGGGCATCTTCTTATTGTCTCAGATCAGCTCGAGTCCAATCATCCACACAAGCTGTTGCTTCTAGAGTGCTTGGATGTAATGAAGATCGCCTAGCTTCCAATATATTACCTCCCAAGCTGAAGGCTTGCTCAACCGCAACGGTGGAAATAGGTGCTGCCAATATCTCTTTAGCAATAATTGATAAAACAGGATATATATTTTGATGCCGGTTCCACCATTCAAGGATTTTAAAATTTTTACTGCATAAACTTTCATTAGAAAACTCAAAATTTGTAGATAAATAATTATCTAATTCAGGGTTATTAGTTGTCGTATCCCTAGCTTTTTTATTTCGTTGCAATAACCAACAATCCCCTGCGCTAAGTCTTGTTTGAATTACCGATTCACTTCTACTATATTCACCTAATGTTCCTAAGTTATATCTTACAATATAATCATTAAATAAAACAATTAAATCATTTCTTAATTTCGTCATTAATCTTGTAATATCAATTTCATCTAATATTCCTAAATAACCATAATAAGATTGTAAAGCAACATTCAAACCTTCTAATTTAAATCTAGGATCAAAAACAGCAGCAATAAGATAAAGTAAATGAATTTCTCTAAAATAATTCAACCATTTTACCATCATAACAGTAATGGCTTCTAACAAAACAATATCATTAGGATCGCTACTGTCAACATGCTCATCGAGAGTGCCAATAATATTTAAACTCTCAAGAAGAAATAAATGTGTTGTAGGATAATAAACACCGCTAAAAAATAAAGTAGCATCATTAAAAACACTTAAAATATCTAAAAAAAAATCTCAAATATCCCATTGACTAGGATAAAGTGTGATATTTTGAACATGTTGAGAAAAAAAACTACATAATGTATCTTTGTATTGAAATGCTTGACATAAAAGAAAATAAGTTGAATTCCAACGTGTTGGAACATCTCTTGAAAATTTAATCGGTTTAATACCATTTATTTTACAAAACTTCGTCCATTCTCTTCTAACTTGAGAATATGACCAAATACAGTTAAGTGCCGTTTTATTGGATCAAGGAAAGGTGATAATAATTTTAGACTGTCTTGCACACATAAGTTAAGGACATGACATGTACAACGAATATGAAAAAACCGACCCCCTAAATTTGGTTGACATATTTCTTTTAAATTATTGATGGATGCAGTATTTGCAGATGCATTATCAAATCCAATTGTTAAAAAATTTTCTCCAAAACCATATTCATCAAAAATTACCTTCATCATTCTATAAATATTATGTGCAGTATGTTGGTCATCAAAAACTCTAAATGCAATAAGTCGTTTTTGAATGGTAAATGATGCATCAATCCAATGACAAGTCACACCCATGTATGTGAAAGTACCTACAAGCACTAGCGACAAGAAATCTCTATACCCAAGAGGGGGGGTGAATTGGGTTATCGCTATTAATGCGGAATTATAATATCTTTACCGATTTTAAGCTCTTATTACCAAATAGGAGTTTTAGGTCAATTTTGTCTTGTAAATAAATATCATATATGCAAGTTTCTAATCAATAAATATAAGCATAAGTAAACTTGCAAATGTATAAAAGAGTAGGGAAAGAGAGATACGACACCGCGATTTATAGTGGTTCGGCCAAACGTGCCTACGTCCACTCCCCCAAGCCTCGCTGAAGATTTCCACTAAAATCGAGTTTTCCGTGGTTGACTCGTAACCAAGAGTTTTCCGCCAAGGCACACTCCGAACCTTTTACAAGTTTGAGTTTTATACGTAGGTGCACTCACAACCTTTACAAATTACCCAAACGATGGGATTTCACAAACCGCAAGTGTTTTTGATATGAAAGAATTAAAACACACTTGGGCACTCACAAATAATGAGAAGATTGTGTGAGAGCAAACCCAAGTGTTCTAAGCTCACTAAATGATATGGAAGATGTGTGTGTGAGCTTGGATGAGTGTTTATGAATATGAAGGTGTATGACACTCTTTGTTTGCCTTTAGAGAATGTATATGAAGGTTTTCTAGATCTCTAACCTAAGGCAAAGGAGTTGGGGTTCTATTTATAACAAAATGCAAAGTTTTTCCCAACTTACAGCGAGACCGGCGAGCACACCGGCGAGGGGACCGGCATACCGGTCTAGGGCTCCAACGGTAACATAACGTTCAAAAAACTAGCCGTTGGACCGGCGAGCAAACCGGCGAGGAGACCGGCGAGGATACCGGCGAGGAGCTCCCTGGTTCCAGAGAGCATTATTTGCTCAGCTAAAACCGGCATGGAGACCGGCGAGCAAACCGGCATGGGGACCGGCATGGAGCTCCCTGGTTTCAGTATGTGCATGACCAGTCAAGACTGACGACACTTGGTATTTTGGCCGTAACTTTCTCTAGAAAATTCCAAATCATGATCCGTAAATTTATACATAAACTAGACACATAGATCTAGCTTCTGTAAAAAATTCAGCTCCAAAAACATTAAGATGAAATTTATGGAATTTTTCTAATGTGACGTGTACGCAGAAAACGCACATCTGAACATGTTGTACTAAAAAGGCTCTAGAAAAAGTTCTATGCATCGGAATTATGTTCCGTTTGAACCGTAGCAAACTAGAGACACATATCTATCTAACGGTATATTATTTGAAGTTTAATTCAACCGTTTGATAGTTTTTGGAAGATCATTTACCGATACACTTGTGCATAGAAATTCATTTTTGTGCAAATAAAGTGCAAATGATTCTTTAAGCATTCTAATCCATTTTAAATGCAAGTGATGCAAAATGTATGATTCCTAAGAGCTTTAGATCACTTGAGTAAACTCACTTACAATAAAATTTAGCTCTTAATCATTATCTTCGATTTGCCGCTAGTCTTCATATTCTCGCTCTTCACCCTATATGCTTCGACACTTTTTGTAATGCTTCGTGTTTGTACGTCGAAGTCTTCATTCGCGTTGACGTCATCAAAATCCTTTTATGCGATCAAGTCGCCAACAGTATGAGTGTGTTTGCCAATGGTCACTCCAAATATCAGAACATATATAAATACGACCTTTCATCTCTTTAAATATTTCATTTAAAATAATTTTACCATCTCTATATAATTTGAAAATATGATGTTTTGTTGTGTTTCGAGTCATTCTACATGCAGAAGGGTTTAAAGCATTATGCACGTAATTAGTAAAATGAAGTTTTTCACCAAAGCTTAAAGAAAGATGTGCCATACAAGTTAATTTCGCAAATTCTTCTCTATTTTTTGCATCAGAATATTTAAATAAATTTAAAGCACTCGTACCTCTACTAGATGATGCGTACTTGGCCATTTGAGTTTGCATCGTATCAATTCTAAGTTCAACCGTATGATGTCTTTCTAGGTGCTTGATCATATTGCCGTATGCACCAGAAAATTTGTAGATAACCCCACAATAGTTGCAAATTGCTCGTTGTGTATTATCTTCTAGGCGTTCCAAACGAAAATGAATTTTGAAAACATCCGAGGAACGAGCCTTAACTTCTCTTCTCCATGATTCTGCACCGACACTAGGGCCGCTCTCTTGGGTTGGCATATTTGACATTATGTTCTCAGATGAGCTTGCCATTTTTAGTTTGAGAAATTAGGAAGATAAATAAGAAAATTGACTAATTACGAATGATAATAACTAATAGAATTGAGATTGAGAATAAGATTATAAGAGAATTGTATTGAAGTGAGATTGAGAATAAGATAATTATAGAAAATGAGAGAGTTGATAATTTGGTGTGTTGAAATAATGAAAAATGAATCCTGTTTATAGAGTTTTAGAATTTTTTCGATACCAAAAATGCCTCTAAATATAACCATTTTATTACCGTTATTAGGGATTGTTGGACAATTATGACCCATAGCGTCACTATTTATACATATCATGGTGTTGTTGTACAAATTAACTATGTGACAAAGGAGATTACACTCTTATCATTTGTGATTAGATCACCTAGATGTATAAATGATGAGAGGTCCCTATGATTTGTTCCTGGACGGAGAATGATATGAGACAGTATCAGTCCACGAAGGATAAATCATTAAATATCCCTAGTCAGAGTATTATCGAGATTGGACATCGATAAATACGTAAAAGACTAGTATTACACTTGTGCGCGTTGTGAGGGCACAACGACATAGTTCTCATATATTTGGGTATAAGATACTCATGCAAGTGTAATAGGAGGTTGTGTTTTACCGATGGTACGGGAAACAGCTTCGCTCTGGATAGACCCCCTCGAAATTCCATTGGTAGTATGACTATGTGTCTATGGAAGTCCGAAATCCGGGTAGGTGTATTTGGTCTTAACCTGAGACTTGCACCGCTAATACTTGTGACAATCAATATACTTTGGTTGAGGTCGTCCAGGGCTTTAACAGGTTCTGTGTACGCCAATGCTGGGTATATTGAGAATCGTAGTGTGTTGGGTGTGATGTCAAGACGGAAGTGTCACTCCAGTCATATGGAGATGATGGTCACGTAGGATACGGTACTGGTTCTCTTAAGTACTGCAGTCATCAGGATAATATGACTAGGTCATAGTTATCCGATATAGAGACTAGTTACCAGACATCCGACATGTGTTTCGTATGGGGCAGACACAATTCCAGCCCCAGGCCTAGCACGTGATCATCTGATACTGGATCGAAATACGTAATACCACGTATACTACGCCTGATATAGATCGCTTATTCTTGTAAGCATGTTTCTGGAGAATTGGGTATGCATGGCGCTTTGCTAGAAGCCAACCTTGTCTTGTGAATCGGTATAAACGTAGTACTAGGTACTTACGTGTTCGGATTGTCCGACGACCCGATTTACTGCCAACATATCCGGAGATCTCATGGGTCGCTCCTCGAAGATTCACCGATGACGTATGACTCGCACTTTAATTAATATATGATTAATTCAATGAGAGAGAAAATTAATCTGGGATTAATTACGGAGATATTTTATTTGGGATAAAATATCATAGAAAGAGAGAAAATGATTAATTTGGAATTAATCGATAAAATAATATATTTGATATGTTATACGAAATTGGATTTCGACGCGGAATTAAAATTAGATTTTAATTCGGGCGAATGGATTAATTTAGAATTAATTCGTTAGCGATGTGAATAGTGATTTCGCTAGGCATAATCGTTTAATTACGAAGCAACGGAAAATTCATTAATTTGGAATTAGTGAATCCGAGCCCGGGATTATTTGCGAGCGCATTCGAATTTAGAATTCGAGTGCGGCACGCAAGTCAAATCGAGCGTCAAATCGCAAGTCACATCAAGCGTCAAATCACATGTCACTTTGAGTGATGTGACATTTGATTGATTGAGGTGAGTTGATGTGAGATGAAAGAAAGCATTAAATGCTTTGCTTTTTGAAATTGAAAAAGGTAAATGGTTTATTAATTTTTGAAAAATATAAATAAACCTTTTACATTTTTTTTCCCACTCTCTCTCTCCTTTTTTTTTACGGTTTCTCAACTTTTTGGAGCCAAAAATCGTTCTTCTTCTCTCTCGGTCTAGGACCGCCATTTCTCTTCTGTTTTTTCTTCTGGTTTGATCGAAAATGGCAAGAAGAGATGTGATGATTTTTGTGGCAAAGAACATCACAAGTGCTAGCACACCATTGGAGATATACCAAGGTGATAGGGAAGTGTTTTCATGAGCAAGGAATCACCTTGTGAAGCTTGAAGCTTGGAGCTTCCATGGAGGACACTCATGGCCGATTCTTGGAGGAAGAAAACCACCATTTACGCAGCCCACTGCCGAGCTTGACAGATGAGGCAGTTCGTTCTTCATCTTCAACCGCATCACAACCGATCCTTGTGAGTTTTTCCGCACCTCCTATGATTGTATTTACACTTGTTTCATGCATGATTTATGATCTTGGGAAGCTTAGAGCAAACCAACAGGGATATATTAGTAATTTATATTTTAATTTTTAATTTTTTTTTAATTTTTTTTCCTTATTTGGCTCCATGCCCCCCCCCCTCAACGGCTACTAGCCGTTGGGGAAGGGAACCCTACGGTTCCAACAGGAACCCAACGGTTCCAACCGGAACCGAACGGTTCCGGTTGGAACCGTCGAACCGGTGGAACCGTACGGTTCCGACCAGTTCGAGTTGGGGTCGAAACCCAACCGAACCGGTCGCCAACGGTTTCGGTTCCTGTTCGGTTCCGGTTTCGAACCGGAACCGTGGCTGGGTGGTCTACGTCGGGGATACAAGATCTCATATAGACGTTGGCCAAAACTCTTGGTCGCACCCGTTTTCTTCTAATTTTGTTATTCACCTTTTTGTTTGTTATTTACCGCTTCGTATTCATCATATTAGTTATCTCTATTCATTTTGCCACATCACTTCACGTTTACTTCCATGCATGTTTGCCTATTTAGTTATTTCTTTTACATTACCTACTTAATTATCCGCTTTTATTTTTAATGCTTTTACAGTTATTGTTAATTGCATTATTGCGCTCCATTGTTTAATACATTTATGGAATTATGTTTTTGCCTTCATTTTTATTTACGTTTATGGGTGTGCAAACTTGTGTGTTGATTAAATTATCTTGCATGTGTTGCATAAGACTTGGTTATATTATTGCATAAATCCTTTCATTACAATTGGCATAAGTAAGGAACCATTCTGAACCCAACGGTTTGAGGTTTTCCCTTGCGAGGGGTGAGTGCGGCCTTAAATCATTTCCCAGTTTACACTGGGTGGCGACTCCATTTTATTTCTCCGATTTAGTCCCCCGCGGGCTACTCTGTACTCCCAACGGGCCGCGAGCCCGGACAGCGTTGCCCTACCTCTGTGCATATTCCCACAGTCTGGCGACTCCACTGGGGATAGAGAATCGGCCCCGAAATAATATCTTATAATGTTTGTGATTTTTGCTTTAGTTAACCTTGTCTACAAGTGGGTTGTGACCAATGGGTTAATAAAACTTTCCAAACTAAAGTTGATTTAACCAAAGGTATTATTAGAGTTAGATAATGATTTGGTGTCTTCCTTCACTCACTACCTTTTTATAGCCAAAAGGAAAAGCTGTGAAGACATCTAGATAATCATTTACTCAAAGCTTACCTTAAAGCATATTTAAAGTGATGGACTAATTTGGAGGATCTATTGTTTATTCCTGTCACCAAGGTGATAAGAGCCTAAGAGGTAAGGGTATTTAAGAGAGTTCGCTCCACCCTCCCTCTGGGGAATTATCAATAGAGGAATCCATTTGACAGTTATTCATGCATCGTGAAGTCGTTTTAACTCGAAGCGGGGGATCATTATATGGTATCATCACTCGTTGGAACGTACCTTATGGTAGAAAAAATGTACCCTCTCTCACTTGGTCACCGACGGGAGCCTTTATCAATACTCCCATAAAATTGCATGAGAACCATAGTTATATGACCTATAGAAGCCACCCTTTATGCTTGTGTTTGGGACCATCATCATTTGGATTCATTTGGACTTCTTGTCATGAGATGTGAACTTGTTGGGCCATTTAAACTGGGACGAGTTTGCGTCTTATGATGATTGGGCCAAAAGCTTCTAAAATGCCGATGGGCCACTTTATGTTTGGGCCCCCTATCATTTGAAGTTGTTTAGCCACGTTATTGCAAAAGTGTAAACCTGTTGGGCCTTTTTCAACTGGGACAAGTTTACACCTCGCAATAATATGATTGAATACTTTGAAATGGTAATGGGCCAACTTGTATGAAAACCTTGATGGGCTTAGAAAATTCAAACATGATCCAAATATGCTAGAAGCATCAGTTCGATATCCACATTGGCTTTCATCCAGAAAGGATACGCCTTGCTATGACATATTTGTATACTTTTGGATACCTCTAAGTTCATCCCAATGACCACGGTTGCTGAAAGCCCAATTCCTTGTTTCTAGACAATGGCATGATCTCATAATCGGCTTAGTCCATGTCGTAAATGGGCGGTCTTTGTCTTTTACCGATGGAAAGAGACATAAGCGGCCAAAGGATCACCCATGTAGCGTATGAGAGATAATTTTGTGTACCTCACATTGATGCATGGAATAAGCCATACCTAGGACATAAATGGACTTACCACGAGTGTGGGAGAAATAAGGTCAGAAGGATATATGTTGTTTTGATAACCACTTGCATCTCATGCATACACGCATCATGCTAACTCATAGTTTCGATAGCCATCATAGATATCCGTTGGGTTAGAAAAGAATGAAGACTTGTTAAAAAACAGTTAGAAAACATGAGTGAGTCAGATAATGAGGTTTCCCGCCTAGATCAATTGGAGACCAAAATAACCAAAATTACCGAGCAACTACAAGTTTTGACCAACGCTTTAGCCAGTTTGACCATACCCCATATAGCCAATAAAAGGAAGTACTGCAACCGGAATAGAAAGACCATTGGGGGACCTTCAGGGACCAAGCCCACTCCTTCTAGGGTCGCCCCTATTAGAAACAGGTGATTCTAAAATTTTGGTAGACCTTTGTCAAAGGTGTTTGAAGAGCTGAAAAGACAAGGACTCCTAAATCCCTTAGAACCTAAACCACTTCCAAACCCCGTGCCACTCTACCTTGACCTAAACCTATACTGTTACCTCCACCAGCAAAAAGGCCATGAAACTGACAAATGCACCCGCCTTAGGCATGAAATCTAAGACCTCTTTGATGCCCATAAAATACCCGACCCGAAAAAAGAACAACCCAACACACACAGGAACCCTCCACCCACCCACATGATCAACTCCGGCCTACCCGACAGCCTTGTCCTTTAAACTCATAACCACCAAACTTCCTGCATGGGGATATGGAACAACAGTAGTAAAGATGAAATAAAGCAGAGGGGGGATTTCTGGGAAAACGTCTCAAACAGTGACAAGGAGGAGGTTGCAAAAGGGGGAAGTAAATGGGAAAAAGAACTACTGCAGTTGGAGAATCTGATGTTCGAAGAAATCAAGAAGACGGGGGAAGACGAAGTTGTAAATTATGGAGATGTTTGTTTTCCTGATCTTATTCAATTGTGATCCCGCATTTATTAATCATAAGACATTGATTCCGCTTACTTGTTTGAGTCTCTTCCTTAATAGTTAAACATTAGTCCAATGATGAAATGGTTTGCTTTAGGGTTAAATCTTAGAAACGATAAACTCTTGATGTGTTTTTATCTGATGCTTTAAGTAGTTGATCTTTGTTAGACTCGTGAGCACTTAATCATAGGCTTATAGCAGTGAAAACTTGAGTAGTCGGCAAGGTGACTAGTTGAAGAAATTGTAGGTCGGTGAATGACCATTTGTTAGATGTCTATCTTGATTTGCTTGTGTTATGATGTGTGGTATGGTTGAAAATAAAAGAAAAGTCTCTTAAATATATATATATATATATAAACCATCTATAACCGATAAGCGTGAAGCTACCCATGGGCGAGTATTAGGACCACCATGAGGAGAAATGCTACCTTAAAGGGTAGATGTGTTGGAAAAAAAAGAGACAAGAGAAAAAGAAAACCATATCACATTGAGCACGGAAAAGCAATTACAGAGAATAATTGAGACATCTAGGTTGGTTTGACCCGTCGATCCTAATTTTTAAACGAAATCATTGAGTTGGCTTACCTAGGAATCAAACTGTAAAAAACCTTTACACACACACACTTTGAGTCTAGCTTAGATAATTTATTCAAAAACTCAGATTTGAGTTGCATTGAGTGCTTTGGAGGTTCTCTGGTCTCATTACTAGGCATTCTTTGAGGACAATAATATGTATAACTATTTCATAGCCTGTAATATAGTATGTTGATACGGAATGACATATCATGTAGTCTACCTTGACCTAGTGCAAGCAGTAGAGAGCAGAAACCTAAACCAGGTCTGGGGGCGACCAGTCTACCACCTCGCGAATAAGGGACATAACGGGATCTTGAGCCATGGGACCAAAGAAAACTGAGCAATCACCAGAGTAGAATTGGCATAAGGAAACTATAAGCACGCCCAAGGGGCGACCAAAGATTTTTATATGCAAAAGGCACCAAAGAGCACAAGGAAGGCCTAACCCATAGGAATAGGAAATACATCAATGCATACATGCATACATGTCATATACATGCAATTTTTGTTTTGTGTTCGCAGGTTTTTTATTGAAAAAAAATGGCAAAAATGAGCCATCTCTCATCAAGTAACGGTTCAAAAATGAGCAATCTCTCATCAAGTAACGGTTCAAAAATGAGCCATCTCTCATCAAGTAACGGTTAAAAAATGAGCCATCTCTCATCCAGTAACTGTTCAAAAATGAGCCATCTCTCATCAAGTAACTATTAAAAAATGAGGCATCTCTCATCCAGTAACTGTTCAAAAATGAGCCATCTCTCATCAAGTAACGGTTCAAAAATGAGTCATCTCTCATCCAGTAACGGCTCAAAAATAAGACATCTCTCATCAAGTAACGGTTCAAAAATGAGCCATCTCTAATCAAGTAACGGTTCAAAAATAAGCCATCTCTCATCAAGTAACGGTTCAAAAATGAACCATCTCAACTCAAGTAACGGTTCAAAAATGAACCATCTTTCATCAAGTAACGGTTCAAAACTGAATCATCTCAACTCAAGTAACGGTTCAAAAATGAACCATCTCTCATCAATTAAAGGTTCGGGAATGAACTACCTCAACTCAGTAACGGTTCGAGAATGAACCATCTTTCATCAACTAACGGTTCGGGAATGAACCAGGGGTCAAGCACCACCATATCAACTCAGTTTGAAGCATCTCGGAAAGTAGCAGGTAAGTACGACAACCGACAAACCAGGTAAGTAAAAATGCATGCATAACTTTGATAGGGTTGTCACTGTCACACACTACACAAGCCCCATCAAAGTGGGGGCGACTGTAGACACTGCATTTTTACAGAAAGCCCAATGATGAGCCTCGTATGGAGGCACTACCCAATAAGTTGCGGAAGTCGTGGGAAACAGACATCGGAAGAGAAAATTTAAAAATTAATACCTTATCAAAATTAATACCAAAATCCAAAATAATTAAATCATATTTAAAACACATGTCACAAATTAAATCAAATCCCCCTCCTAAATTAAGTAAATCACCTTCCAAATTCAATATATTCCCCACTAAAATTACACAATATCATTTCCTTTAACAAACTAATTAAACACATCCCATATTTGCATGATTTCATTCCTTACCTAGAGACCCTAGCTCACCATTATAAAAAATGACTAAACCAAACCCTGAGGGCTCCTTCTCTCTTCACGCCTCTCTCCCACCTCTCTTTTCACATTCACTCGACAATCACAGCCAAAAGAAAACCCCAATATCTTCTCACTTTCACCTCGCACGTCCCTTAAGCCTTAGAGCACTAGGTGTTAAGACACCCTTATAGACTTAATTACTCAGAATTTATATATCTTTCTCTTTTTTTATAACATCTTCAATCCATGGAAAGAGCTTTGGGCCAGTGACTCCCAAACCAGTTGGCTTTCGGACACGAGGTGTTAAAACACCCATACAGACTTAATTACTCGGATCTCAGATGTTAATTTATTGATATACACATTTTTTTGTTCCATCGCTTTTTTTTAGATGCTTCTTCCAATTAAACTAGAGCACTGAATATTACAAACTTTTCAATTACAACTCATGGTTGTATGTTACCATGCATATTGATAATATCTGTCAACTGAGCATATGAAGATCCATTTTAGTCAGTATTATGGAGAATTCACAAATTAAATAATTCAAAAGGAAATAAACGAAAATTAACTTGTTACGAAATAAGTTGAGATACATCTCAGGAGTGGAAATTCCTTACACAGTTATCTCAAACACCATTCCACTTGATTAGTCAAATTAAAAAAACACAAAAACAAAATATTTTTTTTATTTTTAAAAAAAAAATTTCAAAATTTTTGACTAAAAACCAAGCAAAAATAACACAACGAAAAAAACAAATAAGATACTAATCAATTATTCCCCTCCCCCAAACATATTTGAGACATTGTCCCCAATGTCTAAAAAGTAGAAGAAGAGTTTAGAAGACAGTACCTGATTAGCTGAAATTCTACATCTAAAAAGAAAATTAAAGGTTAAGATCCAGATTTATCTGACGCTTCTTACCACGATCATTATCAGATCAGTTTATCTTGGAAATAATATGGTCAATTTATGGTTCAAAAGATAAGATTTGGTCAATTAAATAATGGGGCAGTTCTAGCAGTGAAGTGGATTTCTTTTACAGGTTTTGACACGAACCCATTTCTCTAGGCATCATCAAGAAACACAAAAAGAAAATCATAAAATCCATCAGCATTAAACAGTCCAATCGATTTCTGGTGTATGTTCAAGTTCACCCAAGATAGTATTGTAAAAATTTCATCAATTGTGGCCAAGCCACATGGCAAAGCAATAAAAGCATCAGCACAGTTAATCATTTCAACAAGTCGTTCGGACATACCTGGCACGATGCATTCATCTCTGTTTGATGGCCCTATAAGATTCGCCTCTGCCAATGGTTTTGGGATGATTCCCAGAACTTGACTACCTCCTTTCTGTACGGCCCTTGAAACGCACACCATTAATCCAAGATTGCCACCGCCATATACTAAGTGTATATTCCTTTTAGCTATTACTCTACCCAATTCATGTGCTACCTCAATGAACTCTGGCTTAGATACAACACTAGTACCGCAAAACACATAGATGTTAACAACTCGTCTTCTTAATGTTGCTTCCATTTTTTTTTCCAAATCTGGATGTCTTCAAAAGTGCAATGATGAGCTGAATTTATAGAACCTGAAAAATGGTGAGTAATAGCACTAGTACCTGCCAAATGATAATTATTAGTTATACAGTAAAATAAATCGTAAAAGTCAAAAAAGTTTGGATCGTGTCTGAGAATATAAAAGAAAATAACCAACAAATCATAATTATTAGATAAATACATAGAGATAATAATATTTAAAAGATGTAACGGCTTGAATGACGTCTATGCGTCAGTGACAAGCTTCCCATCCAATTTTCTTATAAATTGGCAAACATGGTCTTTTAAAGTCAGATTCCCGAGACTTAACTATTGTCTTTCTTTTCGAAATTGTGTATGTAACATGCGAATTGCGTGATACACATATCCACTGGGATGCGCTCAAGAGTCAATGATATGTCATCTAAAAACTCCTTACTCATGTCATCCCAAATGAATTTAATTTTATCTTCGCGGTTATCATACACCATTCCTAAAAAACGACAACGAGTATTACATGTCATGCGTGCACATTTATAGCAAACACTTAATCTTTTAGCTCTTCTCTTTTTAGAATATGTGTTTTTTTCCTAAACCAGACAGATATGAAATAAAAGAGTCAGAAGTTTCACCTGCCAATCGGACTTGTGCTTCAATAATCCAACGAATGTCATTAGGAATACCTTTGTTCATCAGAAGTCTCATTCGTTCCAAGCAAGCTTTGTAGACTTTCATCGGAGAGTTTTGAGGGAGAGAATGAAATTACTTATGAAGATTTGTGAGAACTTCTTCCATCCTGAAATGTAACTTTACCTACAAAATTAAGCACATCAAATCTGAATATATACACAAATTGCATGGGTTACCTCCCTGCTAGCGCAAAGTTTAACATCGTCAGCTAGATATGACTACCCGAACGTTAGGCTGGATCTGAAAGAATGACACTTTCTTTTTGTCGCTCAAATGATTCTCCCCAGTAGTGCTTGATATGCTGGCTGTTAACTTTGAATGTGTTGTTGAACTTAGGGTTGTATATCTCAACAACTCCATAGGGTAACACCTGAGTAATCACAAATGGACCTGACCACCTTGATTTCAACTTTCTAGGGAAAAGTTTCAACAGTGAATTGTATAACAACACCTACTGCCCTAGCTCCAGTTGTCTGCGTACTATATTTTTATCATGCCATTTATTGGTCTATTCTTTGTACATTTTGGCATTCTCATAAGCGTGTAGGAGAAATTCCTCCAATTCATTGAGTTGGTGGATCTTTTCTCTCTTGCTGCTTGTAGATCAAGATTTAACTTCTTCAGTGCCCAGTACGCTTTGTGTTCAAGCTCCACTGGCAGATAGCACACTTTCCCAAACACCATTCGATATGGGGATATACCGATGGGTGTTTTGTAAGCTATCTGGTAGGCCCATAATGCGTCATCTAGTTTTACAGACCAGTCATTTCTTGTTGATCCAACGGTTCTCTCTAAGATTCTTTTGATCTCCCTGTTTGAAACTTCAACATGTCCATTTGACTGCGGATGATAGGCAGTAGCAACTTTATGAGTGACTCTGTATTTGGATAAGAGTGCATCAAAGTATATGTTGTAGAAGTGTGTGCCATCATCACTGATAATTGCTCGAGGTGTACCGAAGCGAGTGAAAATATTCTTTTTAAGGAATTTTGTCACCACTTTTGAATCATTTGATGGTAGTTTTGTTGCTTCAAACCATTTGGAGACGTAGTCTACTGTAACTAGTATGTATAGGTTTCCGAATGATGGAACAAAGGGTCCCATAAAATCAATCCCACATACATCAAATATCTTCATTTCAAGAATGTTTTGAAGCGGTCTTTCATTTCTCCTCGAAATATTTCCCGTTCTCTGGCACCTATCACATTGAAGAGAAAATAAATAAACATCTTTAAATAGAGTGGGCCAGAACAAACCTGATTGTAGGACTTTGGTTGTAGTTTTATTTCTGCTGAAGTGTCCACCGTATGGTGATGAATGATAATGCTGCAAGACACTATTGACCTCCTCATGTGGAACACAACATCTTAGTAATTGATCAGCATAACGTTTGAATAGGTACGGCTCATCCCAGACATAGTGCTTGACTTCTTTGAAGAACCTCTTTCGTTACTGTTGTGTCCATTCCAACAGCCATTTTCCCAATACTATGTAGTTTACATAGTCAGCATACCAATGGACATCGTGTTGTTTCATGGCAAACAATTGTTCATCTGGAAAATTTTCTTTTATTGTCAGTTCATTGCCAGCTGTTTCTCCATTCTCGAGCCTCGATAAGTGATATGCCACTTGGTTTTCTGTCTCTTTCCTGTCTCGGATCTTCACGTCAAATTCTTGCAATAGAAGCACCCAACGGATTAATCTAGGTTTAGCATCTTTTTTCACGATCATGTATTTGATTGCTGAATGATCTGTGTAGACCACCGCTTTGGGACCCAGTAAATAGGAGCAAAATTTATCAAAAGCAAACAACACTGCGAGCAACTCCTTTTCAGTGGTTGTGTAGTTGAGTTGAGCTTTATTGAGAGTTTTGCTAGAGTAGTAAATGGTATGGAAAATTTTTTCTTTGCGTTGTCCCAAAACTGCACCTACAACAAAATCACTAGCATCACACATCACCTAAAATAGAAGGGTCAAGTCTGGTGCTACTATGATGGGGGCAGAAAGCAGCTTTTATTTCAAGATCTCAAAAGCTTCGTGACATTCTTTGGTGAAGTTGAAAAGCACATCTTTCTCTAGCAGATTGCATAGAGGTTTAGCAATCTTGGAGAAGTCTTTGATAAATCTCCTGTAAAATCAAACATGTCCGAGAAAACTCTGAATCCCTTTGACGGATGATAGTGGAGGTAGTTTTTCAATTGTCTCGATCTTTGCTTTGTCTACCTCAATTCCATTTTTTGAGATCCGATGTCCCAGCACAATGTCTTCTTGCACCATGAAGTGGCATTTCTCCCAGTTTAGTACCAGGTTGGTATCTTCACACCTTTGTAACACTTTTTCCAAATTTTACAAGTAGTGGTCGAACGAGTCTCCAAACATAGAAAAATCATCCATGAAAACCTCCATACTTTGTTCCAGTATGTCTGAGAAGATGGCCATCATGCAACGTTGAAATGTGGCAGGAGCATTACATAGTCCAAATGGCATCCTACAGAAAGCAAAAGTACCATATGGACATGTAAAAGTGGTTTTCTCCTGATCTTTTGGGACGATGGTAATCTGATTGTACCCAGAATATCTGTCCAGAAAATAATAGAACTCATGTCCCGCCAATTTGTCTAGCATCTGGTCAATGAATGGTAACAAGAAATGATATTTCATTGTTGCTTTGTTTAGCTTCTTGTAGTCCATGCATACTCTCCATCCAGTCACCGTTCTTGTTGGAATCAACTCGTTCTTTTCATTTGTGACTATAGTAATTCCTCCTTTCTTTGGAACAGATTGTAGAGGACTCACCCACGTACTGTCAGAGATAGGGTAAATGATGCCGGCATCTAACCATTTGATAATTTATTTGTTCACGACCTCCTTCATGAATGGATTTAGTCTACGTTAATGCTCCACTGTGGCTTTGTACTCACTGTTCATCAGAATTTTATGCATGTAAAATGATGGACTAATGCCTCAAATGTCTGCTATAGTCCAGGCAATGGCTTTCTTGTGTTCTCGTAACACTCTCCATAACTTATCTTCCTGCTCCAATGTTAACGACAAAGAAATAATCACAGGTAAATCAAAAGAGTTTCCTAAGATTACATACCTGAGATGGCTCGGAAGTAGCTTTAGTTCCAGTTGTGGTGGTTCTTCAATCGAGGGTTTGATTCGCTCATTTTTCGGTAGTTCCAAAATTTCCACATGTGGTGTTGATTTGAAGCGAAATGGTCTGTCAAGATAGTTGATACATTCCAGAATTTCATCGTCTAGCTCGCTGTCAGTCATATTGGTGATGCAAGCTTCAAGTTTATCCGTGGGAAGTTGCATTGCATTAGTATCCTAGATGATACCATCTACAACATCAATTCTGAAACATTCCTCATCATTTTCATCATTCAGGAATTTCATGGCTTTGAAAACATTGAATGTAACTTCTTGGTCCTGCACTTTCATGGTTAGTTCTCCTTTTTGTACATCAATAACAGTTCGACATGTAGCCAAAAATGGTCTCCCGAGGATGATAGGTACATCTTTATCTTCTTCCATGTCAAGGATAATGAAATCTGCAGGGAAAATGAATTTGTCGACTTTAACCAATACATCTTCCACTACACCTCTCGGAAATGTGAGCGATCTATCAGCGAGCTATAGAGTAGCTGAGGTTGGCATTGCTTCTCCAATCTGCAGTTTCATATAAATAGACAAAGGCAGCAAGTTAATGATAGCACCTAAATCACACAAAGCCTTACCAAAGTAATGTTCTCCTATGGTACAAGGAATGGTAAAACTGCCAGGATCTATCAACTTTGGGGGAAGCTTCCTTTGAATGATGGAACTGCATTCTTTTGTCAATGCTACTGTCTCGTAATCTCCCAATTTTCACTTTCGTGACAGAATATCTTTCATGAATTTGACATATCTGGGCATTTGTTCCAATGCTTTCGCAAATGGAATGTTGATATGCAGCATTTTGAAGATCTCCAGTAATCGAGCAAACTGCTTGTCTAATTTACTTTTCTGGACACGTTGTGGAAAAAGTAGAGGTGGAGTGAAATTTACTTTTGCCTCGTTTTCCTTTATCTGTGGATCTACTTCGCTGCTTTCTTTTGGAAATTCCTCAGTGGACGCCTTGATTCCAACATCTTTGTTGATTTTAGTACCGTTTTTCAAAGTGATGGCTTGACACTGCTCATTCCCTCTGTTTCTTGGATTTAGTTCTGTGTTGCTATGAATGGTACCTTGCGGTGCATTAGCCAGTTTTCCTATTTGATTTTCCAGTGCCTTTAGAGATGTTATTGGCTTTGATTGAAAGCTGCTTGGGCTTAAAATATAGCATTGTACTTGGCTTCTTGCTTTTTGAACATCTCTGCAAGCATTTCTTTTATTTATGGTTCTTTTTCATACTTCTGGCCTTTGTTTTGTTGTTGGAATCTGGGTGGTGGATTGTTCTTGTGCCCTGAATTGTTGCTCCATGCGAAATTGGGATGATTCCTCCACCCTGGGTTGTAGGTATTGGAATATGGATTGTTCCTCTGTCTGTTGAAATTGTTGAAATAATTCACCGTCTAATCATATTGGTTTGCCTCTGGTGCTCTTCCATATGATGAACTTATGGCACCGGCGATGTTTACAACTTATGTGATAAGTGTTTCCAAACATTTGCACATCTGCTCTAGCCTGGAATTCATTGTTGTATTGGCTCTGACTTCGTGGACTATTCGTTGAATCATGTTTCTTTTTGTTGGCCACAAAGAATTGTTGTTGGCCATTCCTTCAATTAAGTCTCAGGCCTGATCTTCTCATTTTGCCATTAAAGCTCCTCCAGCAGCAGCATCAACTGTAGTTTTCATCAGTCTAGAAAATCCATTATAGAAGGTTTGGACTTGTAGCCACTTTGCTATTTCATGGTGAGGATATTTCCGGAGTAATTCCTTGTATCTTTCCCAAGCTTCGCAAAGAGATTCTGAGTCATGTTGTACAAAGGATGTAATGTCATTCCTCAGTTTTGCAGTTCTGGCCGGAGGAAAGTACTTTGTAAGGAATTTGGTGGCTAGAGTGTTCCAAGTTGTGATGGAACCTGCTGGTAGTGAATGTAGCCAAGCCTTAGCTTTGTCTTTCAAGGAATATGGGAAAACAATTAGTCTTACTGCTTCTTCAGCCGCTCGGTTGTAATTGAATGTGCCGCAAACTTCCAGGAAGTTACTGATGTGAGCATTAGGATCTTCAGTTGCATTCCCCCCAAACTGAACTAATTGCTCTATCATCTGAATGCATGTTTTGATGTCACATGCATTTGCTGGTAAGGGAGGAAGTACAATGCATGAAATGAAGCCGTCAACCACCAGAATAGTTCTATCTCGAATAGGAATTGGTGGTACAACCACCAAAGGTTCAGTATCCATGTTGATCAGTGCTTCTTGACCTTCTCGCCTTTCCCTTCTCAACTGTCTGATGGTTATTTCAATCTCTGGGTCAAGCGGACGGATTTCAAACCTTCTGGTTCTTCTCATGTAGTGTCTGAGAACCTAAAACACAAGAAAACATAAATAATAAGTAAAAAGAAATTAGACACAAGTAAAGGTATCTAACCCCCAAAATTAATAGTAAAAGATAAATAAGTCCCCGGCAATGGCGCCAAAAACTTGTTTGGTGAAATCACTCACGTAACGCAAGCGCACGTATCGCTCAAGTAGTATAAAATATATCGATCCCACGAGAACTTAATACCTAAGCTATTAGTTTATGAAGTTAAATATTTACGAGTACCTAATAGATTGGTTTGTTTGATTGGATGGTGATTTTGAACTAAAACAAGTAAATAAAACAGTGCGAATGTAACTCAAAGGAAAATTCAATATTATAAAACTATCTAGGGTTGTGAATCCTTCCAATATATTTTAGAGATGAAGTGGTTATCTCACGTTTGTGCAATATATTGGTTTATTAGTCTGGAGCACGAATTTATGCAAAAGCCGTTTCCGATGGTCAGATGCAAACACCAAGTATAACCCAATTATCATATTCCTATGTCAACCAAGTTACATTAATTCATTAAGATTAAGTTCAAATTATGGCTACCCCCGCCCGATAGGTATATTCCTATCCTGTAAGGAAATCTACCTAAGAATCTTTTGCCTCAAGGTGAGATCGTGAGCTATTGAATCTAAGACTAAACCTAAAATCCATTTTCCAAGTTCATTTTAAGTTTACCAAATCAATCTTATTAATGGCCAGTTAACAAAAAGCATTAAGCTTAAGGCTCAATAAATAAACCTTTATATTACCCAAGATGTAAAATTACCACTTATAAACCGGGGATATTGGAATTCATCACAACCCCAGATAAAGGGTTTAGTTACCACACATATCTAGGACTATTAAAAACATAAAAAAAAGTAAATGACATAAAGTAAAGCTGGAAATTAAAAAGATAAAATAAACAATAAAGAAAATGATGGGGTTAAATGATCCACTTTTATTACTTCTAATTTAGATATCTGCCTTATTATAATATTTAAACTTTGCATGACATTACCAAGTAACCATATAGGCGGTATCCTGATTAAGTCAGATTTATGATTAATTCCAACCGACCATAAAGGCGGTATCCAATTTAGTCAGGTTAAAATCAATTTAATTAAGTCCAGCCGACTATAAAGGCGGTATCCTATTAAGTCAGGTTTTAAATAGTTTATATATTATAATTAAGGGAGATTAGTCTAAATATTAGTAATAAAAGCTTAACCTTTGACCCCAGCAGAGGGGAGTTACCTCCTCATACTGAAAAGTAAAAAAAAAAACTGAAAAGTAAAGTAAATAAAGAACAATTACGTAAAATTAAAAATTAATTACAGAAAGCTGTAAATAAACAAACAAGATACAATCTTCTTAGTATTCTTAAGGAATTTCCCAGAAGAAGGTATGAATTTTCCTTCTAATTTCGGCATCATTTTATAGGCAAAATTCTACCCCACGCGTTACGACGCGCCGTTGATTCGATGCGATGATGACACATGTCTGTCGACAGAATTATTAGCTTGGCTTCAAGACACGTAAAGTGTTTTGCTTCACGATGCGGACGTAAGAAATGACGTGTAATATCGGCAGCATGGGATGATGACACATGTCTGGCGCAAGATAGCAAGATTATTGTGATGTTGACACGTGACCGGTATATTTTAGAGGTCGCGATGCAGAAATGTTGAGCGTCGCGACGCAGAATTTCAATTTTGCCATTTTTCATCCGATTTTCACCGTTTAAGCCCCGATTTGATTCCAGAAAGACCTGTTATTTTATTTATCTATAAAATAACACAAAACACATCAAAATATTCACAAAACGCGAGAAACTATACAAAATATTAAGTAAAATGGATGGTAAATATTGATATATTTACCGCTTATCATCTTATAAAACTATTTCTTGCAAAAGTTCCTTTCTAAAATCATTATTCTGAAAACTATGTCACTAAATATCTATCTCTGAAAACCCGTTTCTGAAAATCTGCTTAAAAACCTGAAGCATGGGGGCGTTACGTATTGCCGTCACCCCATACGCCTAAACTGGAACCAGGTGTGCAAATTCATGACATTGGGGTGTTACGTATCACCGTCCCCCAATGCATGCCACTATCATGTTCCTGAATCTAGGGTCTAGGGGGTTACGTATCGTCGTCCCCTAGCCCTGAAATCTAATGGTATTAGGGCGTTACGTATCGTCGTCCCCCAAACAACAAAGTTGGAGTCGGAGGTGCAGATCTATGCTATCCTCCAGATTTTGAATCCGAGATCTAGAGGCATATGTCATCCCTAGTCCTGAACTGCGTGTGCATACGATATCTGTATCTGTCAATTCCATATCTGAGTCAAGTTATATATAAATGTGGATTTTCCCACATGCCTCCAAAATCATAAAACTCAAGCTTTCGAAATTAATCTTTCTAAAACATCATTAATTGAAAAACATATGTAATAAAAATTTGGCTAACGTCATATTTGCGGAAAAGTAAGTCCGATATCAAAACTGTTAAATAAAATCATTTTGAGAAAATGGTCCACTCACAGATTTGGAATCTAGCTAGCATTACTTCACTTCGCAGAAGGAATTTGTGGTTCCTGCGATGACCTTTAATGGGTAACTTAATTAGAATACAAATCATGAATTATGTTTGTAACAAAACATAATGCGTGTATATGCGTTGATACGAACTCTTTGGGTGGCCTCTAAAATCCTAAGATGAAACCAGAATGGCTAAAACTATTTTTCTGAAAAACTGGTCACACCCAAGGGCATCGCGAAGCTAACACAAGTAGTTGAGACACCGAACATCTGATGATTTCATGTCGCAACACTAAGGTCTAGGCGTCGCAACACTAGGGTCTAGGAGTCACAACACTAGGGTCTAGGCGTCACAACTCCCACACGCGTCGCGATGCTAAGGCTTAAGTGTCACGACTCCCAAAAACAAAACCGAGGTAGTGAGCTTCCTCTGTTTCCGCGTCATGACTCTAACCTTTTGGCGTCGTGAAGCTCACACGATAGAATAGAAACATAGAGCAATTTTTAGTATGCATCGCGACGCTAGGTGTGCGCGTCGCGACACTAGCTTGATTTCAAGACCTAACATCAAAGTTTTCAACTCTATTCTCAAGTTTATAACAACACACTAGCTAATACAATCACAAGTATAGAATTCATCATTATCTTACTCTTCTGACATCATTCCAACATCCATTCCCTAGTCCCCAACCTAGTGTTGGGGTTGGTGCTCATAGCGCCAATTCCCGGTTGTATTTCTTTTGAATACTTCTGTAAAACATTATTATTATGAATAATATATGCAGTTTCTATAATATAATCTATCTTTTTATATGGTAAAGACATAATGACCTTAGAATGATTAGTCATGGTACTGTTGCAAAAGTGTCGCAACTGACATTGAGTAGTATCATGATGTTTTCATTCTCAGACTGTTCCTGGTCAAGGTTTACACTACTTGGTCAGTATAGTAAACCCGTTGAGACCAGTACATGTCGTATACTGGAATATATGATTCCAATGGTTTCTCAATGAACCATTAGTCTTGGAGACTAGTATAGACGTGTAGGTGTTTATAGCGGATAAACACTGAACGACTCACCGAAGATTCTTAATGGATGGTACACCAACGTCAATAAAAATCTTCTCGGGTTGAGTAGCACTTGTGATTCTTAGACTTGAGATGCCATCGTGGGCACATGAGACATCTTCTACACTTAGATGGCAGTCACGTCACCGATCTATTTAGATCAGACCTCCGCCTGTTCGTTGGGTGTAGATAGATCCTCAGGGTGTTCTATGTGTATCAAGATAGGATCCGTCAGTTCTGTGTACCAGAGCATAGGTAGTCCATATGATTAGCAATCAGATAAAACCATGGGCCCGTGGTAAATTTTAGAAGCTGGTTCTAAACATTCTTTTTTAGATTTCTAATAGAATAGTCGACTGGATAATCCCCATAGAGATTTGACGTTTACATCTATATCTCTGGGATTTATCCGGATACCTGTGACGGAGGAATTATACATTTGCCATGACCTCGACCTGTATGATTCAGCGAGATTATCCGTGATCGTCATAATTTACGGGTGGATAAATTATGGACACGAAATTGGATTTCGTGACGGATATACCTGAATCTAGAGAGTCTCAATAATGAAACATACTCGTAGAGCACTAGAGCAACAACATAAATAATGTTGATTATTTATAAATTCGTTTAAAGGTTAAACGCAAAATACATGCTAAAGGGACCCGATAGTCATTTGATTAATTATTGTGTATTTACTTTTAATATCTGATTAATTTAAATACATATTAATTAATAGTCAAATTGAGATATTTGACTTATATCCTAAATTAATATTTGTATTTAATATTTAATGTAAATATAATACATATATTTAATATATTTGTATTTAATTAATTAATTGTTAAATGATTAAATTAATTAAAATATAAATATCTTAACATTTGGATATTTGGTTTAAATGATTAAGTTGCCTTTATTGACTTAATATAAATATCTATAAAGTGTTAATTAGATATTTTATCAAGTTGATTTAATGAAATTCAAATGAAATTGAAATTAATATTTCTTGTATATGCCTTTGCCAAATTCGGCCAAGGCCTTTGTGATGCAAGTATATATTGTTTTCATTTCATTTCACTTTCTAACCTAATACACTTTACAAAGAAACTCCATTATAGGAAACAAAGAAAGCTCGTGAGGAAGAAAGTTAAAAACAAAGAAAGCTTGGATTTTAGTAAGTTTCTTCAACTTACTATTAGAAAGGAAAATGTTCCTTAGGATCTAGGCTACATCTTGTGATGTTCTTATGTTATTATTTTCTTTATTCTTTTTGTTTTTGATGATGGAATTTTTGTTGAAAGTGTTGAGCATGTATGATGAATGAAGCTTATGACTATTGTAGTTATAAGTATTCTTTTATGGTTTTGGAAACCTTGTTGCTAATCTAGAGTTGTTGACCCACTCTTAGATGACCTAGATTTGGTCTTGAGTTTTTTCATTATGTTGAGACTTTGATTGGATGGAAGAATGATGATTAAAGTAATTGATCTAAACTATTTGGTCTAAGGATGTGTATATGATGCATATAAAGTTTCATGTTGATTGAATTATATCTTGATGTGTTTTGAAGCATGAAATAACAAAGTGCACAATTTGGCACCCTAATGGTGCTCTCAGCCAAATGGAGAAAAATTGGGGATTTTGTTGGTTTTGGTGTTTTGATGTTTTGAACATGCTAAGTTCATCTTAGAAATGATTTAGAATCATTCAAAATTGATTTGATCAATTTCGGACTAAAATGGACAAAAATACCAAGTAAGGGTAATTCGGTAAATTCACTTAAATATGATTTATTGAATTTTATTTCATAATTTGATTATTGGAATATTAAATAAATATGTTTATTTAATTAATCTGAGAAAAAGTTTTGAAATCGGAAAATATGATTTTCCACCGCTTCCGCTGCGTTACCGGATTTAGCCCCTAAAACCCCCAACAAAATGGTATCAGAGCGAGTCTGATTCTAGGCCCCCTAAAATGATTAGCTTTTATTAAATCAATGTTTAATCATGTTTTCTTGACTTTATGCATGCTTATTTGAATCTAATTTGATTAGATTTAGAGTGTATGACACTTAGCGGAAAATCCCTAATTAATAAGGTTTTAATGTAATTATGTATTTGATGCATGTTATGTGGTCCATCTTGTCAATACGGTTTATGAATACTTCTCTGTGACTACATCCGAGACCGTGCCTCTGCTGTGAGGGTGTAGCCGATAGAGATTTATTTATACCGGATGTATATCAGATACTAGATAAATTCAAGCGAAAGCGGAATTCTGAACGTGCCCTAGCTGTCACGATTACGTAAATAACTTGAGTTTATCATTGACGAGTTTAACCTTGGTACGTCTTCTTGTGGGCCTGCCTTCGCAGCGACAACGAGAAACGACCAGGACCGGAAACCCAGGAGTCACTATTGAGTGATTGACAAATGAGTTGTCTACCTGATGAATATACGTAGGCGAGACCGTGCCTCTGTTGTGAGCTGAAATATATTCACGGGATCCACTTTTCACTATTTGTATTTAATTTAAATATTAAATCTTTGTATTCTGTTTGGGGACTACAGTTTTGCATGATTTAGTGGGAGGGGTATTTTTAGATTAAAAATCCATGATCTAGTTTATGCTTTTGATATTATATGAAACTGCTTAATTTCTGCTAACCGTTTTTTTTTGATCTATATGATAGATTGGCGATGGCAGCACAATCCACAAATCAGTTTGCACGTATGCTTGATGCGAACAAACTGAAAGGCGCTGAGAACTTCGCTGACTGTGAATTTGATTTGAGGATTGTCCTCGATTCCGAAAGCTGGGATATGTTCTTGAGGGTCCGTTTGCCCCTTACTGTGGGTGCGGATGCTTCGGAGGAAGAACGCCAAGTTTTTGAAACTTGGAAGGATGATGATTTAAGGGTTAAATCATACATCCTTAGTTCACTGTCTCCGAAACTCAAGAAACAATACTATTGTATGCTAGATTCCTATAATGTGATGACGCGATTGAGACAATCGTTTGAGAACCAAGAACAAGTGATTGTTCACAAAGTCGCAATGGAACTGTTCCATGCACGTCTGGATGAAGGGCAAGATGTTAGCCCACATGTTCTTCAGATGATCGATTTGATCGATCAGTTGAGGCAACATAATCTCATCTTGAATGACATTCTCGGTAGGAGTGTCATTCTTGGTTCGCTTCCAGCTTCATATCGCCAGTTCGTGATGTACTTCAACATGAATGGGACTGTCTGTACCTACCAGGAGCTACATAGGATGTTGCTCACGGCAGAAGAGGACCTTAAGAAGGGAGTACCGACTCGCCCTCCCAGAACTACTTCTCTTTCTGCTTCTTCCTAAGAATGGTCCAAGGGAAAGAAGAAGAAAGGAAAGAAGAAGAAGGCTTTTGGTCCTCAACAACAGGCGAAGATTGCTAAGCCCAAGAGGGCTTCTGAAGACAAATGCCACCACTACGGCAAAGTCGGGCATTGGAAAATGAATTGTCCTGATTACATCGCCCAGCTGAGGAGAGATAGAGCATCTACATCAGGTACATTTATTTTTCCAGTTATTGATTTATCTTTGGCTTGTGAAGCCGTTACATCCAACTGGATTATAGATTCTGCTTGTCCCATTCACATTTACAATTCGTTGCAGGTGCTGAAGGAATAGGAGAGAAGCCCGGGGAGATGCAGTTGCGGTTCGGGAGTGGAGACTCTTTGGATGCAGTTGCAGTGGGAGTATGCGAGATCTCATTGCCGAATGAGACACTTTTGTTAAATGAATGCCATTTTGTACCTGGATGTGTAGCTAATATTATATCACTTTTTGTATTGATACAAAAGGATTTTGTATTAATATTAAGAATAGTTCTTTATATTTATATGATAGAAATAATATTCAGATCCTTTGTTGTCCAAACCAGCATGGTCATTATACATTACAAACTTCAAAAGATATATTAAATACTGGAGTTAATAAACGTAGTTTACCTGTAATTAATAATACTGAACTTTGGCATATGAGGCTTGGTCACATTGGCGTTAAACGCCTTACCCAATTGGTTAGGAATGTTTGATACCAGATCTTACCATTGAATCATATCCAACTTGTGAATCCTGTATTCAGGGTAAGATGACCAAAGCCCCATTTTCTGGTGTTGGACATCGCGCCACTAACGTACTGGAACTCGTACATTCTGATGTATGTGGTCCACTAAGTCAACTGCTCACACAGTGGTTATTCGTACTTCGTTACCTTTACCGATGATCTGTCACGGTATTGTTGTCTATTTGATGCGACATAAATCGGAAACCTTTGAAAAGTTCAAAGAGTTCCGAAATGAAGTAGAAAAACAAACAGGTAAATATATTAAATGCCTTCGATCTGATCGAAACGGCGAATATATGAGTGGTGAGTTCATGGATATATGAAGGAGAATGGGATTCTCGCTCAATATACTCCTCCAGGTACTCCACAGCACAATGGAGTGTCTGAGAGGAGAAATCGGACTTATTGGATATGGTCCGATTAGATATGGCAAAAATACCTTGACCCGGCCCGGGTCCGGAATCAAAAATCCGGACCCGGGTCTTTAATATTAAGACCCGGGTGATCCCGGGTCCGGAAAAAATTAAAAAAAATAAATTAAAAAATTAAAAATAAATTAAATTTTAATAAAAAATATAATATATATGGGCATATATATATAAAAATAATAGAATTTAATAAAAAATTAAAAGAATTGAAATAAAACTAATAAAATACAAATATGAATATAAAATAATACAATTAAAATTTATAAAAAAATTTAAAAAAAATTAAAAAAAAAAAAGAATCCGGGTACCGGGTCCGGTCCCGGTCTACCGGGGTCCGGAACCGGACCCGGGGAAGTGAAATCTCTTCCGGATCCGGACCCGGGTCCGGATCCGGAAATTGCCATCCCTAGGTCCGATCAATGTTGAGTTTCACAGATTTGCCCTATTACTTATGGGGCTACTCTCTCTTGACAGCCGCACATCTTTTGAACAAGATTCCTTCAAAAGCTGTTCCTACGACTCCGTATCAGATATGGTTCGGTAGGAGACCAAATCTTAATTATATTAAGGTTTGGGGTTGTCCTGCCTATGTCAAGGTGACTCAGCAATATAAGCTTTCGCCTCGAGGGCAAAAGTTTAGGTTTTTCGGATATCCATCGAATACGAGGGGATATATGTTCTATGATACCGAGCATTGAAATGTGTTCGTAGCTCGCTTCGCAAAATTTCTAGAAGTAGAATTTTTGTCAGAAGGTGGTAATCATAGACAGGTTGAGCTTGATGAAGTCCAACCTGAAAACAACGAACCAACGGAGGAACCTGAAGTTCAAGTAGATGAAGGACCTTCAACACACACACTCCGTAGGTCGAAAATGGTATCTAGACCTCCTGAACGCTTGTATTTGATACAAGAAAAGAGTCTGGATGTTCTCTTAGTTGAAGAGACAGATCCTTTCACCTATAGAGAATCGATGTTGGACATCGACTCCGTGAAATGGCAATGTGCCATGAAATCAGAGATAGACTCAACGTATGAGAATCAAGTTTGGGACTTGGTTCCGCTTCCCGAAGGAATTGTTCCTATCGGTTGTAAATGGGTTTACAAGAGGAAGCACGGGCCTGACAGTAAAGTTGAGACTTACAAGGCCCGGCTGGTAGCAAAAGGTTACACGCAGTGACCTGGCGTCGACTACGATGAAACTTTTTCACCAGTAGCAATGAATAAGTCTATTCGGATTTTGCTTTCTATAGCTGCGTATAATGACTACGAGATTTGGCAAATGGATGTCAAAACGGCTTTTCTAAATGGATTTCTTGATGAAGAAATCTATATGGAACAACCGGAAGGTTTTGCGTCCAGCGAAACTCGGGCATGGTATGTAAGCTTAAGAAGTCCATTTATGGACTTAAACAAGCTTCACGAAGTTGGAATCTTCGATTCGACGAGATTATTAGATCGTCTGGTTTTCTCAAGAATTCGGAAGAATCCTGTGTGTATCGGAAGGCCAGTGGGAGCATGGTCGTATTTTTAGTCCTATATGTTGATGACATCCTAATCATTGGGAATGATTTAGGTATGTTACAAAGCGTCAAAGCATACCTCTGTAAGAATTTCTCCATGAAGGACCTGGGAGAAGCTTCCTATGTTTTAGGGATAAAACTCTATAGAGATAGACAAAGGAGGCTGATTGGGTTATCCCAATCAACGTACATAGATAAGATCTTTGAACGGTATAGTTTTGGTAACTGTAAGACAGCAACATACCGTTCAGACATGAGATTCATCTTTCAAAGAAGATGTGTCCACAAACAGAAGATGAGAAGGTTAGAATGTCTAACCAACCTTATGCTTCGTGTTTGGGTAGCATAATGTATGCCATGTTATGTACGAGGCCTGATATCAGTTTCGCTGTTAGCGTAACTAGTCGATATCAGTCCAATCCAGGTAATGACCATTGGATGGCCATTAAACATATCCTAAAGTATCTTAAAGGTACCAAGGATAAGTTAATAATTTATGGAGGAAACGAACTGCAGGTTAATGGATATACAGACTCTGATTTCCAATCGGATCCCGATGATAGAAAGTCTACATCTGGATTTGTCTTTACCCTTAATGGAGGTGCAGTTTGTTGGAAGAGTTCCAAACAGGGATCGATAGCAGATTCCACCACTGAGGAGGAATATATTGCAGCTTCTGAAGCTGCAAAAGAGGCTGTGTGGATAAAGAACTTTATCACAGAATTGGGAGTTGTCCCAAGTATCGAGAATGCGATTCCGTTATGCTGTGATAATAATGGAGCCATTGCGCAAGCAAAGGAACCGAGGGCGCATCAGAAGTCGAAGCATGTGGAACGCAAGTACCACATCATTCGAGAGATTGTGTCGCGAGGGGATATTGTCGTGTGCAAGGTACCGAGTGAAGATAATGTAGCAGACCCGCTGACGAAGGCCATACCTCCGAAGTTGTTTGATAAACACGTGGAGTCGATGGGTATTAGATACAATCGTTATTGGCACTAGAGCAAGTGGGAGATTTTGTTGGGGTTGGTGCTCATAGCGCCAATTCCCGGTTGTATTTCTTTTGAATACTTCTGTAAAACATTATTATTATGAATAATATATGCAGTTTCTATAATATAATCTATCTTTTTATATGGTAAAGACGTAATGACCTTAGAATGATTAGTCGTGGTACTGTTGCAAAAGCGTCGCAACTGACATTGAGTAGTATCATGATGTTGTCATTCTCAAACTGTTCCTGTTCAAGGTTTACACTACTTGGTCAGTATAGTAAACCCGTTGAGACCGTACATGTCGTATACTGGAATATATGATTCCAATGGTTTCTCAATGAACCATTAGTCTTGGAGACTAGTATAGACGTGTAAGTGTTTATAGCGGATAAACACTGAACGACTCACCGAAGATTCTTAATGGATGGTACACCAACGTCAATAAGAATCTTCTCGGGTTGAGTAGCACTTGTGATTCTTAGACTTGAGATGTCATTGTGGGCACATGAGACATCTTCTACACTTAGATGGCAGTCACGTCACCGATCTATTTAGATCAGACCTCCGCCTGTTCGTTGGGTTGTAGATAGATCCTCATGGTGTTCTATGTGTATCAGATAGGATCCGTCAGTTCTGTGTACCAGAGCATAGATAGTCCATATGATTAGCAATCAGATAAAACCATGGGCCCGTGGTAAAGTTTAGAAGTTGGTTCTAAACATTCTTTTTGAGATTGCTAATAGAATAGTCGACTGGATAATCCCCATAGAGATTTGACGTTTACATCTATATCTCTGGGATTTATCCGGATACCTGTGACGGAGGAATTATACATTTTCAATGACCTCGACCTGTATGATTCAGCGAGATTATCCGTGATCGTCATAATTTACGGGTGGATAAATATGACACGAAATTGGATTTCGTGACGGATATACCTGATCTAGAGAGTCTCAATAATGAAACTTACTCGTAGAGCACTAGAGCAACAACATAAATAATGTTGATTATTTAAAAGTCGTTTAAAGGTAAACGCAAAATACATGCTAAAGGGACCCGATAGTCATTTGATTATTATTGTGTATTTACTTTTAATACTTGATTATTTAAATACACATTAATTAATAGTCAAATGAGATATTTGACTTATATCCTAAATGAATATATGTATTTAATATTTAATGTAAATATAATACATATATTTAATTATTTGTATTAATAATTAATTAATTAATTAAGTTAAATGATTAATTAATTAAAATATAAATATCTTAACATTTGGATATTTGGTTAAATGATTAAGTTGCCTTTGTTGACTTAATATAAATATCTATAAAGTGTTAATTAGATATTTTATCAAGTTGATTTAATGAAATTGAAATTAATATTTCTTGTATATGCCTTTGCCAAATTCGACCAGGCCTTTGTGATGCAAGTATATATTGTTTTCATTTCATTTCACTTTCTAACCAATACACTTTACAAAGAAATTCCATTAAAGGAAACAAGAAAGCTTGTGAGGAAGAAAGTTAAAACAAAGAAAGCTTGGATTTTAGTAAGTTTCTTCAACTTACTATTAGAAAGGAAAATGTTCCTTAGGATCTAGGCTACATCTTGTGATGTTCTTATGTTATTCTTTTCTTTATTCTTTGTGTTTTTGATGATGGAAGTTTTGTTGAAAGTGTTGAGCATGTATGATGAAGGAAGCTTATGACTATTGTAGTTATAAGTATTCTTTTATAGTTTTGGAAACCTTGTTGCTAATCTAGAGTTGTTGACCCACTCTTAGATGACCTAGATTTGATCTTGAGTTTTTCATTGTGTTGAGACTTTGATTGGATGGAATAATGATGATTAAAGTAATTGATCTAAACTATTTGGTCTAATTTGTTCATTTTGAAGAATTGAAAAATTAGGGTTTAAGACCTCATCCAAATTTGGGGCTTTTCATTTATGTTGTGTATAAGGATGTGTATATGATTCATATAAAGTTCATGTTGATTGGATTACATCTTGATGTGTTTTGAAGCATGAAATGACAAAGTGCACAATTTGGCACCCTAATGGTGCTCTCGGCCAAATGGAGAAAAAATGGGGATTTTGTTGGTTTTGGTGTTTTGATGTTTTGAACATGCTAAGTTCATCTTAGAAATGATTTAGAATCATTCAAAATTGATTTGATCAATTTCGACTAAAATGGACAAAAATACCAAGTAAGGGTAATTCGGTAAATTCACTTAAATATGATTTATTGAATTTTATTTCATAATTTGATTATTGGAATATTAAATAAATATGTTTATAATTAATCCGAGAAAAATTTTGAAATCGGAAAATATGATTTTCCATCGCTTCCGCTGCGTTACCGGATTTAGCCCCTAAAAACCCCAACACCTAGTTCAATGCCTAGAGATTTCATAATTTGGGGGTTTCAAAAAACATTATTTTCTTAACTCAATATTCACTTATGCATCATCAAACTCGAGCCAACAACACCCATTAATCATCAAATCGTCAAATTATCAACATTTCAAATTTGGGTCAAGTTTTTCTTACCTTGAATCAAATTCTTTCTTCACAATTAAGCCTCCAAGTTCCCTTTTCTTCTTCTTAGGCTTGTGGTGAATTGAGTTGCCTTTGATTACCTTTTGATTTTTGGTGGAAAATGATTTTCTCTTCCTCCTTCTCTCTTTCCTCTTTCACACGTTTCTTCATTTCTCCCAAAAGTTAGGGATGCTAGAATAATGTTCTCTTTATACTATGGGCTAATTTTAAATGATTTAAATGAATGAACTTTGAGAAACTTTGAGAATTCTCTAGATGGGTCTGCATGTACTATTCATCTGAATTTTTGAACTGTATTTTTTTGACATGTTTCTTATTCGAATTTGGAAAACTATTCATCACGAAAATTGTAGGTCTCGGTCTTAGATTTTCGACGATATAAAATTCATAAAAATCGGATATTGTATGAAAATATTACGGCCCAAATACTAAGGGTTGTTCATATTGAATCTTAAAATAATTTTTGTATCGGAACTACAAGAAATTTATCGAATGTCCAAAAAGTAATTTCGTGAGTCCATACATGCTTGAACATGATTTATATCATGTATTATATCATCTATAACTTAGTAGTCATCAATATTACCGGGGTGTTACAATATATTATAATATAAGTGAGATTAATTTATATTTTCATATTAAAACTTCACCTTTTATCCCAGTAAAAAGAAATTAGCTACTCTTATTTTGAACAAAAACATTCATAATTTTATTAGTGAAAGAAAACGAAAGCACAAGAAAACTTTAAAAATAAAACACACAAGAGCTAGATCCCTTCACAAAATTTATAGAGAAAATCATGTGAAGGAAGGTACTAAATAAGGTGATTAGCTCATCTATTTATAGAGGCACTCAGCACCTCACTTTGCAAATTGCAAAGTGGTGGAGAGAAGATTCCAATCCACTTTCGGTGGATTCGCATCTTGTTTTTATTTTATTTTATTGTATTTTTTTTTATTTTTTCTTCTTTTTTGTTGTCTTTAATAATTATATATAACACACTTTCGATTTTTAATCAATTTCGGTCTTTAAAACGTCAAAAATAGAAAATCTTAACAACACCAAAGTTGTAGATATTTGAGTCTTTTCATTTGGAACTAGAATCGCCTCAATCCGATATCGGAGTATAATGTTATGGCCAAAATATGAAAATTACGCATGATTGGAATTTCCAAATTTGTACACAGTTAGAACGCCCTTTCAAGTTTTTGGCCTCCAAAATCCAAATGTCACATCTATTTTTCTAGTTATGCATCCAAAGTATTATTTCACCTACAAAAGAAATAAAAATCATAATAAAAATATATAAAACATAAATTTAATTATTATTTTACAAATATGCTAAATTAAGAGGATTAATGAAACTACAAGTGTAAAATGATTAATTTCTCTTTTATTAAGTGTATATTTTTTAATGTTCATCAGTGAAAAATTGATATTATTATTAATTTTTAATAAAAAATCAACCCCTTGTTATATAAATGAGTTACTATTCATAATCTCTCTCTCTCCATCTACGTTTCTTTCCCTTCAACTTCTACAACCTAGAATTTCTTTTTCATTTCACGCCATTACTAGGGAATTTCGTGCTCCCTCAAGTATATTTTCATGCAAGTAAGCTACCCTACTCATCACTTCTTTTATTTTCAAAATACACGCATGTGATACCATGATGAGGTATATACCTTAGAATGTTCGGAAATTCTGTCGGTGAGACAATATGTTCATAATCGAAACATTAGGTTATGTTTGTGTGGTGATTGAAGCTTTGATATTGAAATTGATAGGTTAAAAGGGGATGTTAATGATAATGTATGTGATTTGAAATTGATTGAACTTTCTAAGAGTGATGATAAATGGCCCTCTAGGCCGAATGAAAATGATGATGATGAATTCTTGATTTTGGGTTAATTGAATTGCTTAGCTATGTTAGACACATACTTGATTATGCTTATATTCGGCTTTTGCTTGAAATGCTCATGGGGAAGGAATGGTTACTTGGACGAAATCATGAGTAAAGAGGTATATATATTCGGTGATTTTGGTAAGCATATTAACATGAATTGCTATTGTGGGTAAGGATTATGCGTAATGCATAAACAATTAGATAACTTAGGTTGTGTGTTTAAGTTCATGATTTATTGATGCTAGGTATCATAATCATGTTATTTAAATAAGTTTCTGAGTTATGTGTTAATTTCAAATGGATCTCTGTAAATGGTCCATGTTTATATCTTAAGTACGTGTTTTATGGTAATGATTTAGGAATATGCTCAAGTATGTGATTAAGTATAAGGTTTCATATATGTTTTACAATTATGAATCAAATGTATGTTTTGCGTTCATAATTCATGTACGGGTTATATTAGGTCCAAACCACCAAGGATTTGGGTTGGAAATGGCCACGGGTTTGGGTGGTTTTGCATAAGTATGCATAAATCTTGTGTTATTGGGGTTGTAAATCTTGTGTTATGGGGGGTGTATATATATATTAAGTTTGACTTCACTTATGATATAAGATGATTTTTCTATAATGTGTATTATGTATTTTTATTAGGCCTTGCCCATCTGTCTACGACCGCTCTGCTACCTTTTGTCGACATGATCTTATTTCAGACAATATCCGGTTAGTATGCGCGATTCGGATATTGGACATCTGGTTTTCCATCCGTCCAGTGAGTTGGTTCCTGAATGCATGTTACGGTTTTGTGATACATGGATTTTAAAGTTGTCTTCGATCACATAATTGTATTTTAAGATATATTATAGATACTTTGATTTATGTTTTTACTGATATTCATATTTTATAATACTTTTGAATTATGTTCTAATGATATTTTTATTTTATATGTTTTCCTCATATTTTAGTTATATGAATTTAAAGTGCTTTGACAGAAAATGATTCAGATAACTCTATTTTAATTGGATACGATATGATGCGTTTTCCGCCACGTTGCTTGTATGACGTTCCTATGGATTTTAACCCTCTGTGACACATGTTCTAGGGTCCATACCATTAGAAAATGGTTGACCCACAACCCTTTGTCGACATGGTCTTGTTCATACATTGCCTAGTCTTTGTGCGCGACTCAGGAAATGGATGCATGATCAGTGTGATGATTCCATTTTTGGACACTTCGGATGTCAAAAAGATTTATTTTTGTATAAGTTGGATTTTGAAGATGATTACCATGAGTTCTGATATTTGATGACGTATGAGTTAGCTATATGGAATTTGTAATGTGATTATCGTACATCACATAGAATTTGATTGTTTGTAAAGAGTCCGTAATAAACAATCTGATTCTAAATATGGTTGAAATTGACTGTGTGGAAACTATAATACACTTTATATTTCTGATAATGTATGCGACTGTTTGTGAAAAATCAGTAATATACTTTTTGTTTCTGGTAATGATTGTCATTTGACTGTTTAAAAATCATTTGTGTGTTTTCTATTTCTATTGTGTGTGAATGAGACCAACTTTATGATATTCGTGTTATATATGTCTGTGATTAGTTTTTTTTTTATGATTATGGTATGTTTATTAGGAAAAAAAAGATTTGGAGCCTGTATTAGACATGTTTCTGAGTGTGTATATGTTTGTATGTAATTCGCAGTTTGAACATTCGAATAAGTTGCATTTAAGGTTTCTAATCAGCACCAAATAGCTTCATGAATTCAGTTTTTTGGTTCTTAGAGACTTTATATTTAAATGGTGTAAGAGCAGTACGCAATTAAAGGCTTTCTGACAAACCACTACAGGAATATATACATGTTCACTCTTGTTTATTTGTGATGTGCGTGGCTACTTACAGAGGTTTATAACTCACACCACATCAGTTTGCTAGTTTTGCAGTTTGGCAACCAAATTGGTCAACCATCAAGTTTTGGAAGCTTATGCTAGATTCGAAGGATTATCCAAGATGCACTCACTTACTCTAAAATCCTGGAAAATATTGTAGAAGTATTGGATTTATTTCTATATGATTCGAATCGTGCAATGCACGTAGTTATATATATGTAAATAATCGTAATAATTTGTATGAATTGATCTGGGCATTGACGAAGTGATTTGATTTATTCTGAGTTTGGAATGGAAGTTCTTTTTAAGTATCTGATGTTTATACCGGGTCACTTTTTGTTATTGGACTGTGATCCAGGTTATCCAAATTTAGGGTGCAAGATATCCATTTTTCGTTAGTTTTGATGCTTAAGGATATGGGTTATTCTTGTCTCCTACCAGTAGCGTCCTGTTCTGGCAGGATGTTACAGAGTGGTATCAAAGCAAACAATGTAGATGTAGGTGTGTAGAAATGGTGATGCAGCCGGGGCTCACGGCCCGGTCGGGAGTACGGAGTAGCCCGCGAGGGACTAAACCAGAGAATAAATAGAGTCGCCACCCAGTGTGAACTGGGAAATGATTTAAGGCCGCACTCACCCCTCGCAAGGGAAGACCTCAAACCGTTGGGTTCGGAATGGTCCCTTACTTATGCCAATTGTAATGAACGGGTTTAAGCAATGATATAACCAAGTCTTATGCAACACATGCAAGATAATTCAAATGACATACAAGTTTGCACACCCATAAACATAAATGTAAGTGAAAGAAAATGCATAATTCTAAGAACATGTTAATCAAAGAAGTGCGGCAATGACAATAATAAATAATCAAATGCGGAAAAGTGTCAATGAATAAATAGCAAATAAAGGGAGGTTAATTAGGCTTATGCGAGTATTTTCTGAGTGGTACGTGGAGTTGTATCCCAAGTACAGACCGCACTACCGTCCATTCGGATTCGGCTACGGAATTTACGTCTGGGTTTCCATCCGATATACCACAAGAGAAAACACTCCATTATTGACGCAATATAAATAAAAATAGACGTGAGATATAATAATGCATGTGGTAAAATAACAATAAATAACCAAAAAGACAAATATGCGAAATAACAAAGAAAGATAAGTAACACAAAATAAATGCAGAATAATAAAACAGCAATAAAAGTAAATTAAATGCGAAATAAAAAGACCAATAACAAATAAATGCGGAATATTAAAATAAAGATAAATAACGGAACGTCAAAGAGAGATGTGACCAAAAGTTTGGTCGTCTTTAATGTAGGACTTCGCATACCCGGTCGAACGTATTTCACGCCCAACCAAGCATGCCGTTTCCAGGACGACAAAATAAAATATAATATAGGGTGCCCTCAGGTCTTACATTTTAAGTCGCTTACTGGGAGCGCGTTGGGACGTCGCCGGAAGGGTTAACATTTCCGCTGTTTTTTTTGGTTTCCACTCGCTGTTTGGGACCGTTTTTTGGACTGGTTTGGAGACTGTTTTCTGTGACTGTTTGGGTTGTTTTACTCACTGTTTTGGGGTATTTTTGATACTATTTTTGGATGATTTTTGGACTGGTTTCAGGGCTGATTATCGGAGGGGTAAGGGCTGCTGATTTGGGATCACTGTTTCGGTGCTTGGCTGTTTTTTGTTGCTTGGTTTCGGTCAGAGGGCTGCTTGAAGGGTTATTATATTTTTTTGTTTCGGTCAAGGGGTTTTATTTTTATCGGTTTGGCCTGTTTTGCTTGTCAGCTGAGGACAGTTTATATTGTTCACGTGGCTGGTTTGATCTTGTTCTTCACGTTGCTGTTACTTTGTTGGTCTTCCACTTGTTGTTTTCTCTTTTGGCTTTTTGTTTATTTCTTGGTTTACTTTTGTTTGCAGGTTGGTCACGGCTTTAGGGTTATTTCTTGTTTCTTCGTTTGATTAGTGGAGGGCCAGGCTTGGTCGATTGTGGGTGGAGAGAATGTGAATTGGCTGATGAGTGTCTCTTTTCTTGGTTTTTGCTTGTGACTGCTGCCGTGTGTCTCAGGTTTGTGTATGTGTCGTGTGTCTTTGTATCGGTCAGTGAGTGGTGTCCAGGTTTTTGTGTGTGTGTGTGGTGTGTGGCTGCTTTGTTAGAGGGTTTTCATGGTGGCTTTAAGGTTGTTTTCGGGCGGACTCTTGGGAATCTTGGGGTTGCTTTGTTTATTCGGTTGGTGGAGCAGAAGAAGAAAGCCGAGGCTTGGAGGCTACCGTTCACGTGAATTAGGTCTGAAGCCGAGTGTCTGTTAGGGTTTGTGTGTTTAGTTGATGCGTGTGGCCTGTGAGTTAGCTAGGGTTTTGTGGTCTAAGGGGTTTGTGTTTTATATGTCTTTGTTCATTTTGTGATCGGTTGGTGGAGGTAATGGCTGCATGTGTGGCTTAAGGATGAGGGTTTGCCGAGAATAGTGCTTTTGATAAGAGAGAGTGGAGAGCTGTTGCTCTAGGTTTTATTCATTGTTTGTCGAGTGGTTGAGAGGAAGATGATGGGAGAAGCCAGGGGATTAGGGTTTCATTTTTGTGTAAAATGAGAGAGAGAGACGTGAAGGAGTGAGAGGGGCCGTGAAAGTGTCCAGGGTTTTGGTGATTGTGTAATTGAGAGAAGATGATGGAGGCGAGAGAGATGGAGCTGAACCAGAGCTTAGGGTTTTTGTTTTAGGTTTTTTTTGTAGAGAGAGGAAATATGGGCGAGAGAGAGAGAGTTGTGGATGTGCTGGATGAGAGAGGAGACATGGGAGAGAGAGGATGTGAAGCCAGGGTTAGGGTTTGGTTTAAGTTATGTTTTATAGTGGTGCATTAGGGTTAGGGTTATGTATGTGGGCTTTGGATGGGTGCGTATGGGCTTTGGATGGGTGCGGGGGTTTTGGGCCAAGATTAATATTTAAAACAGGAATCGACTGAGCGAACCCGCGGCTAACTAGCGAGTTTAAATTTGACAAGCTATTAATTAATTTTTTTTTAAGTTTTATCTTCCGACGTCTGTTTCCCGCGACTTATCGGGTAGTGCCTCCATACGAGGCTCATCATTGGGCTTTATGCAAAAATACAGTGTCTACAAGGTGACTCCAGCTACAGGGTATCCGATCATCCAAGTAAGTTTTCTGTTATGAATTGATCATACAAGTCTTTTGTTTGTAATCTGCTTTGACTTCTCTGGTATATGATACGATGTGTTACGATTTAGATTTGATATGAGTAAGATATATTTGATGTGTATGATCTGATGTGATACGATATGGCTTGGATTTGATATGAATTGTTTGATCTGATCCGTTATGTATTGATTTGAATTCGATATGAAGTAATGTTGTTTATTTCGACATGAAATGCGTGATTTTTTTGACGAAGTATATAGTAAGAAAGCTTTTAGAAATGATAGAATAGTTTATGTTTGTGCATTTAGCTCCGATTGATCAGAAACAAGGACGGGGAAATTTTGAGGTCGAAATTTTATAAGGAGAGGAGAATATAACACCATGGTCACTCTAGCGTGACTCCGGTAATTATTTATGACATGTGAGATGTATTAAGTATCATAAAGTCATGTATAAGTGCATTAGTATCCCAAAAATCATTTTTTGAAATCTCGACGAATTATTTGAAACTCTGGTACGCGTTTAATTTATGTCATGTATTGGATAGTTTTTTTTATTATTTTGGCCGTTCGTTTTTGGTGATCTTTATACTGTCAAAAAGCTTAGACAATGATTTACAACTTTCATGTTGAATATTTTTTCGAATGTTGACTAGAAAAATGCCAAAATTTATATTTTATTGAGATGAATAGTAAATTTCATGAAAGGTATAGTTTTTTTTAATGTGACAAATTGATATTATTATTTTATTTACAAAAAATCAACCCTTGTTATATAAATGAGTTACTATTCATAAACTCTCTCTCTCTATCTACGTTTCTTTCCCTTAAACTTCTATAACCTAGAAATTCTTTTTTATTTCACGCCAATAACTAGGGGATTTGAAGCCCCCTAAGTAAATTTTCATGCAAGTTAGCTACCCTACTAATCACTTCTTTTATTTTCAAAATACACGCATGTATTTCCATTTTTCTATTTTCGAATCCATGAATAATCTAAGGCTATGTTTAGTTGGGGGGTTTTTGGAGGGGAGGGGAGGGGAGGGGAGGGATTATTTTGAATTTTGTTTGTTTGGTTCAATTTTTGAAGGGAGGGGAGGGGAGCAAAATCCCTCCTAAGCCAATTTTAGCTCCCCTCCAAAAGTGGGGGGTTTTGGAGGGGAGAGAAAGTGATGAATTAAAATTTTTAATGCAATTACTAAATTATCCCTACTTATATTGTTTTAATTTTATTTATAACAAGTTATAAGGATAAAATAGTAAATTAGTTTTAAAATCTCTCCCCTCCTTTCTTGAACCAAACATATATTTAATTAAAAACCCTCCCCTCCCCTCCCCTCATTTGAACCAAACATATATTTAATTAAAATCTCTCCCCTCCCCTCCCCTCCCCTCCCATTTGTTGAACCAAACAGACCCTAAGTTTTTTTTGGGTTCATTGAGCATGATGAAGCTTTATATTATAGTTGTTCATACTTTCGGTAATGTTATAACATGGATTTAGCAACAATGTGATTGAAACCTAAAATTTGAAAATGGGTTAGCTTGTGGCCGAATTTTGAAGGTTGGGGAGTTTGATTTCTTATGATATGGTTGCATTTATATCAATGTGTATGATAATATTTTATGGTTATATGTTGTGTTTGTTTGATTGTGCAAGCATTGATAAGGATGGATCTTAGCAGAATTCATGATGTGTGGTGTGGGGAATTTATTTACTTGAATTGGGTTAAAGGTGATGTGTATTATATTTATTGTGATGCCATGATGAGGTATATGCCTTAAAATGTTTGGAAATTCCAATGCTGAGAGAATATGTCCATAACCAAAACTTTAGGTTATGCTTGTGTGGAAATTGATGTTTCGATATTGAAATTAATAGGTTAAAAGGGATGTTTATAATAATATATGTGATTTGTAATTGCTTGAACTTTCCAATAATGATGATAAATGGCCCTCTAGGCTGAATGAAAATGATGATGATGAATTCTTGATTTTGGGTTAATTGAATTGTTTAGCTATGATAGACACGTGCTTGATTATGCTTATGTTTGGCTTTTGCTTGAAATGCTCATGGGGAAGGAATGATCACTTGGCCGAAATCATGAGTAAATGGTTAAATGTATTCGGAGATTTTGGTAAGCTTGTCGACATGATTCGCTATTGTGGGCAACGATTATGAGAGATGAGTAAAGCATAATCAATTAGATAACTTAGGGTGTGTGTTTAAGTTCATGATTTATTGATGTTATGTATCATAATCATGTTATGTGAATACGTTTCTGAGTTTTGTGTTAATTCAAATTGATCTCTGTAAATGGTCTATGTTTATATATTAAGTACATGTTTTATGGTAATGATTTACAATATGCTCAAGTATGTGACTCAAGTATAGGTTTTCATATATGTTTTACAACTACGAATCAAATGTATGTTTTAGATTAGGTCCAAACCACCAAGGGTTTGGGTTGGCAATGGCCATGGGTTTCGATGGTTTGGCATAAGTATGTAAAAATCTTGTGTTATGGTTGTGTGTGTATGCATATATATAGTAAGTTAGAATTTGGTTTTCATGAAGGTCCATTCGGGAACTTTCATTGTTGGTCATCCATGTGCTTTTTGTGATCGGATTCTTTTCTAGTCGTCCTTTGTCCCTAACCCAATGCTCCCCTGTGATGGATTTATTCAAAGTGTTAGTATGATGCATGTATGCATGAGCTGCATGAAATGCAAGGTTAGTTGACACAACATACATCCTTCCAACCTTCTCTCTCCCACACACGTGGTAAGTCTGTATCTGCCCTATGTGTGGCTTAGCTCGTGCACCAACTAGGGGTACAAAAACTCATTCTATCCTATGATAAAGGTAAACCTTGGCTACCTCGGTTCTGTTCCATCGTTGAAAGATAAAGGCTGCTTGTTTACAAAATGACTAAGCCTACTATATGAATCATGCCATTATTTAAAAATGACGAATTAGACCCTTATTAATCATGGTTATTGGGGATGGGCCATGAAATATTTAGGAATATCGAAACGGGCCAAGTCAAGGCGTACCATTTCTGAATTAAAGCCAATGTGAGTATTGGACTCATGCCTTGGCATATTTGGATTATAACTAAATATTCCAAGTCCAACGGGATTTTCATACATGGTAGTCATTGACATTTCAAAGCATTCAATCAAATTATCATGGAATATGAACGTGTTCTAATGAAAAATCTCAATAAGTTCCTTGTCCCACAATAATGATATTAAATGGCTTCAAATGGTTAGGGCTCAATCACAAGCAATATAGAGGCTTTTATAGGATAATCAACTATGGGCTTTTATGTGGGCTCATATGGGTATGGCTTAGGCTCTTATCAGCGAAGGGTTGCCTTCACGGATAGTCCCATGAGGGAACTAATCGGAGAATAATGGAGTTACCATCCAATATAAGACACTGGGAATTATTTAAGGCCACACTACACCCCTTGGAAGATCCGACCTTAAACCCATTTCTGTTCGGAATGGTCCCTTACTGATATTAGTATAATATCCAGGTTCAAAAGAGGATCCAATGTCTTATAATTCTGTATCACATAATAACGGTTTATATAGCATACACGGTGCAATTATAATAAAAAGAACGATAAAAAACAAATTAAAAAATGTCCAAAAATTATCAAAGCAATTATAAAACTCGAATTAAACATATATTTCCGGCTAGGCTTCTTTGAAGCCTGATCGGACATAAGTTTTTTTGCCGGATTTATATTAATGTTCGGTCGGACTTGCTAGAAGTCTGTATTGGAGTTGGTGCTTGGAGAGCCAATCCGAATAATGTATTGTACATTATATTTTATTGTTTATTAATAAAATAACTATATTATCATTTCAACCTTGTTAATGGTGATGTCATTATACATATTAGATTGATATATATATATATATATGTTGAGTATGATATATGTTGGGGTTGGTGCTCAGAGCGCCAATTCCCGGTTGTATTTCTTTTGAATACTTCTGTAAAACAATATTATTATGAATAATATATGCAGTTTCTATAATATAATCTATCTTATTAAATGGTAAAGAAGTATTGACCTTAGAATAATTAGTCATGGTACTGTTGCAAAAGCGTCGCAACGGACATTGAGTAGTATCATGACGTTATCATTCTCAGATAGTTCCTGGTCAAGGTTTACACTACTTGGTTAGTAAAGTAAACCCGTTGAGACCGGTACATGCCGTATACTGGAATATATGATTCCAATGGTTTCTCAATGAACCATTAGTCTTGGAGACTAGTATAGACGTGTAGGTGTTTATAGCAGATAAACACTGAACGACTCACCGAAGATTCTTAATGGATGATACACCAGCATCAATAAGAATCTTCTCGGGTTGAGTAGCACTTGTGATTCTTAGACTTGAGATGCCATTGTGGGCACATGAGACATCTTCTACACTTAGATGGCAGTCACGTCACCGATCTATTCAGATCAGACCTCCGCCTGTTCGTTGGGTGTAGACAGATCCTCATGGTGTCCTATGTGTATCAAGATAGGATCTGTCAGTTCTGTGTATCAGAGCATAGGTAGTCCATATGATTAGCAATCAGATAAAACCATGGGCCCGTGGTAAAGTTTAGAAGCTAGTTCTAAACATTCTTTTAGAGATTGCTAATGGAATAGTCGACTGGATAATCCCCATAGAGATTTGACGTTTACATCTGTATCTCTGGGATTTATCCGGATACCTGTGACAGAGGAATTATACATTTGTCATGACCTCGACCTGTATGGTTCAGCGAGATTATCCGTGATCGTCATAATCTACGGGTGGATAGATTATGGACACGAAATTTGATTTCGTGACGGATATACCTGAATCTAGAGAGTCTCAATAATGAAACATACTCGTAGAGCACTAGAGCAACATTAATAAATAATATTGATTATTTATAAAGTCGTTTAAAGGTTAAACGCAAGATACGTGCTAAAGGGACTAGATAGTCATTTGCCTAATTATTGTGTATTTACATTTAATACTTGATTAATTTAAATACACATTAATTAATAGTCAAAATGAGTTATTTGACTTATATCCTAAATGAATATATGTTTTAATATTTAATGTAAATATTATACATATATTTAATATATTTATATTTGATTAATTTATTGATTATTTAATTGTTAAATGATTAAATTAATTAAAATATAAATATCTTACATTAGGATATTTGAAGTAAATGATATTAGTTGCCTTTGTTGACTTAATTAAATATCTAATAAAGTGTTATTTGGATATTTATGCAAGTTGACTAAATTTAGTTGAAATGAAAATGAAATTACATGACTTATATTTGTATAAGTGAAATCCGGCCAAGGCTTAATTGTTACATGTATATAATGTTTTTCATTTCACTTTATTCTTAACCTAATACACTTTACTAAAAGAAACTCCATTGAATAAGCCAAAGGAAACTTGAGAAAAGAAAGACAAAAATCAAGAAAGCTTGGATTTTTAGTAAGTTTCTTGAACTTGCTATTAGTAAGGAAATTGTTCCTTAGGTTCTAGGCTTTAATATATGATATTCTTAGGTTATTTCTTTCTTTGTTCCTTGTGGTTTTTGTTGATGGAAGTTTTGATGGAGGTGTAAAGCATGTGTGATGAAGGAAGTGTATGACTATTGTAGTAATAAGCTTTCTTTTAAGGTTTTGGAAACCATGTTGCTAATCTAGAGTTTTTGACCCACTCTTAGATGACCTAGATTTGATCTTGGGTTGTTTCATTGTGTTGAGACTTGGATTGGATGGAAGAATGATGATTGAAACAATTGATTTAACTAATTTGGTCTAATTTGTCCAATTTGATGAAATTGAAAAATTAGGGTTCATGACCAATTCCAAATTTGGGGCTTTTCATATATGTTGTGTATTTGGATGTGTATATGATGCATATAAAGTTTCATGTTAATTGGATTACATCTTGATGTGTTTTGAGACATGAAATGACAAAATGCACAAAATGCCCACCTAGTGATGCATTCGGCAATGGATGAGAAATTTGGGGATTTTGGTGCTTTTGGTGTTTTGATGTTTTGAACATGCTAAGTTCATCTTAGAAATGATTTAGAATCATTCAAAATTGATTTGATCAATTTCGGACTAAAATGGACAAAAATACCAAGTAAGGGTAATTTGGTAAATTCACTTAAATATGATTTATTGAATTTTATTTCATAATTTGATTATTGGAATATTAAATAAATATGTTTATTTAATTAATCCGAGAAAAAGTTTTGAAATCGGAAAATAAGATTTTCCACCGCTTCCGCTGCGTTACCGGATTTAGCCCCTAAAAACCCCTACAATATCAACTTTAGAATAGTCTTATAGTAATATTAGATATTGGGTGGTCCAACATTGGGATAATATTACTATTACAAACTATTCTTAAAATAAATATTCCTAGTCGTTGGTTTTGGAATACGGTCGAATTCTTATAACCTATAAGACTAGCACATGTCATATATTGGAATTGGAGTTCCAATGGTCTAACTCGATATACAATGAGCAAGGGAAGCTCGTACAGATATGTGGGTATTCATTGGAGCGAGTACTAAATGACTCACATGTGATTCCTAATAGTTGGAAGTACACACCACCGTTAATAGGAATCTCCTCGAGTCGAGTAGCATATGTGATCTTTTGACTATATGATAACATTGATTTTGTGTGTGATCCTCCACACTTTGATGCTATATATGTCAGAGACCTTTCATGGTTTGACCACTACATGTTCATTGGGTGTGGACCGATGCACTTGTTAATCAAGTGCATATCAAGATAGGATCCGTCGGCCCGTATATATACCATAAGGGGTTTAGGTATCCATGTGAGTAATTCATGATTCTTAAGACTTTGGCCAAAGCCGATCACCTAGGGTGGATCGTATATATCATAAATGGTGTTCTGATTAGTTGTAAAGAATCGTGGATATGTCGACATGAGATATGGGCCTCATAAATTGACGGTGTATTCTATGTTTCCTAAGCACAACTCAGATAGCCTACGACGAAGGGATTGTTAAACATATGTGATGACCTCGACTTGTATAGTTCAGAAAGGTCATTTGTGTTCTTCGTGAATTCGGAGGTGGCCGAATTGCGTACATATAAACTAGGTTTAAATGACGAACGTGTCTGAACTTAGAGAGTCCCACAATATGAAGTATACTCGTTGAGCACTTGGGTAGCCGATAATGTTTGATAATAAATAATATTTGCTATTATAACTATCAACTAAAATAGTGTTATTGGATAATATTAATTATTTACTTTGACCATATTTGGATTAATTGGATTAATCCAAAATCACACAATGGTTTTGTTATGATTTCATAAATATCTCTACCACTGGAGGATATTTTGGTAATTATAAATATGTAATAATAGGTGTATCTGGCTTAATTTAATTGGATTAAATCGAAGTGATAGACATATAACTAATCCATTAATTAAAATTTATCAAGATTTAATTGGATTAAATCAAAGTGGTAGACAAATGTAATTAGTCACACCTAATTATACATATTTGGACAAATTGGATTAAGCCCAAATAAAGTTGATTACAAATTTTATTAATTAAAAATTACTTAAGTTTTGCTAGAAAATGAAAGCTTGAGCAAGTTTTTAATCAAGCTTGAGAAAGCTAAAACAAACAAGAATTATAGATATTAGCCTAAGTAAAAGTTTTTGTTAGAGAAGCTTTGGAAGTTCTCTACAACAATAAGGAGAAGAAGATTAGATCTTGGAACCAAGCATGATAGCTTTGGAAGTTCTCCACAGTATTTTAACAAGGAGAAGAAGATTGGATCTTTGAATCAAGTTTGCTAGGTAAGTTTGATCTTCTCCAAAACTATGTTTTCATTAGTGATTTATTATTAGTGAGACATATAATGATGAATTATGTATTGGATATATAATAACATAGCTTGATGTTAAAATTAGACTAATTAATTATATATGGATGCTTTGTAAGCATAAACACAAATATGTTTGTGATTGGGTCAAAATGTTTATATTGGACATAAATATAAAATTATAGTTTGGAACTCTAGATGAAAGCTTGGAGTTATGGCTACCATTCCAGAATCACTTGACCACCTTTGAGTGACCTATAATTATTCATGAGTCACTTTATCGTGGGAGTCTAATTTGGTTTGTCTTTTGGATTTAAAATGTACGCATGTGCTTATTTAGAATAAATTTATATTTTTGTAAAATTATTTGATATTTTGAAAAATATGTTTTTGTTCCATAACATATGTTGTTGTTGATTTTGATGTTAAAAATTAATTTTGGGTGTTTGTAAGTGTTTAGGGATGGTTGAAATGAATTAGGGTAAAAAAACCCAATTGGAATCAGCTCTCTGGAATTCCAAAGAGTTGATTAATGAAAGAATGCATTTGAGAAACAAACAAAGGAACAAAAAAATGATCAGTGCGCGAGCATTGTACCGCGTGCCATGTAGCGCACGCGTGCTCTGAAATTTATTTTCTCCCATTTTTTAGTTTTCGGACTTTGATTCAGCCCCGATTTTTTCCTATACACTCGTAATGGAATATAGTATTCTATTAAAATATTTTAAAATACACTCATTCTTAATATTTATGGGTTAGACCCACTTCCGCTGCGCTAGATACCGATCTGATCCTAGGGGTCCCACAATTGCCCCAACAATCTGGCTGTATGTGCTGTGTAGGACATAAACTCAGAGTCATGCATGGAAAAAAATAAGATGGGTACGACATGCTTGAAATCAGTAACCATAAAGTACATGAATGATCAAACATAGTAAAATAATAATGAAACTAGAACGATAAAACAATCACCTAACAATAATAATGATAAAAAATAATAGTGAAGAAGACACGCTTAGCTACTTCCAAGTGTTACATGGAGTAGTATTCCAAGTGCAAACCGTACTACCGTCTATTCGAAGTCGGCTATGGAATTTACATATGCATTTCCATCCTATATATCACATTGAAGCAAATATAAGTGGCAAGATGTAGCCGATTGTATGGCCCGAGTTTCTAAATGACAATCACATGTCCGACCGAACATATATGATGTCTGGCCGGATATGCGGCATCAGAATAATAGTAAATAAAATGCGGAATTTTAAGGTTTAAGGAGCCCTCAGGTCTTACTTTAAGCGTAGTTCGGCTCCGAGAACACTACTGAAAGTCGGGTTGGTTGCTAGATCTTTTATTGGAAATGGAAAATTAAGGTTTGTGTTTCTAGTTTTTTGTTCTCAAAGTCCCCAAGAGTCCGATAAACAAGTCGTCTTTGTAGAGTGTTATGATGCATTTTTTATAGTGTTTAGGGTTTGGTTAGCAATGGAAGAATCTCAATCTGTTAAGGAAAACGTTTAAGAAGGAAAGTGAACATGTTTTATGAAAATTGGTAAAGAATGGAAGAGATCGAATCCTTCTGCAAAATTGAAAATCGACACATATCTGGACCGACTTGTATTATGCCTGGCCGAATATTATGGTTGATGTCCAGCCGGACATAGATCTAGCCGAATGTCATCCGGTCGCTTCTTATGGACTTTTTAGGGTTTCTTCTCCTTCTAACATTAAACCTTACCAGTTTCCCAATTTTTCAAGAGTGTTCTCATAAGAGTCTCATCATCGGGCTATTTATAAAAATGTGATGTTCTATAGTCCTATTTCGGACAATATCTTATTAGTGTGCGCGATTCACACATTAGACGCCTATTATTCTTTCCGTCTATTGAGTTGGTTCCTAGACGCTTGTTTTGGTTTTGTGATACATGAAAATTGAAGTTATTTTCGATCACAAAAATATGATTTAAGATATATTACGGATACTTTGATTTATATTTTTACTTATATTCTTATTTTATGATACTTTTTATATGTTTTCCAGACATTTTGGTTATATGATTGTAAAATATTTTGGAAAAAATGATTCAGATAACTCTATTTTGATTGTATGCGATATGATTGTGTCGCCTCTTGTGGTATATAGGATGGAAACCCAGATATAAATTATGTAGCCGAATCTGAATGGACGATAGTGCGGTCTGTACTTGGGATACAACTTCACGTACCACTTGAGTAAACGGCGCATATTTTGTTTTATGTTGTTTTGATTCGTTTATTGTCCGTTATTTAAATTCTGCATGTTATTTGTTTGTGTAATGATGAGATAAAGCGTATGGGCTTAGTAAGTGGGATTAAAGGTCCTCCGTTTCGAGGGGTTAGAATCATTTACCACAATGCTTCGCCGCGCCAGATGACGTATATTCGGTTGAATGTAAGATGTGTTCAATCGGGTATACAAAGTCCGATATCGTTGTCTTTATTTTTATGTGCATTATGTTATTAGCGTATGGGCTTAGTAAGTTGGATTAACGGTCCTCTACGTCGAGGGGTTAAAATCCTTTACCACGATACTTTGCCGCGCCTTGTAGCCCGTTATTATTTATTAGGTGTCATCTATTCACCGGTTCACGTATGTGTCATGTTGTTTACTATTTTTTTGAGGTCACGAACGCGTTTCAGAACGCCGCACGAACGCATGTTTTCTGTCTCAGTTCGTTCGAACGCGTTCTCAAACGCTATACGAACGCGAACCTTCTATTTACCGTTCGAATGCGTTTATGAACGCTACTCGAACGCAAATGCATTTTGTTTCATCAGGTCATGTCCCGTTCGAACGCGTTTACGAACGCTATAAGAACGCGAACCTTCTGTTTACCGTTCGAACGTGTTTACTAACGCTACTCGAACGCGTACGTATTTCTTTTGTTTTATCATGCATCAGGTCTGGTCCCGTTCGAACGCGTTCTCAAACGCTATACGAACGTGAACCTTCTGTTTACCATTCGAATGCGTTTACGAACGCTACTCGAACGCAAATGCGTTTTGTTTCATCAGGTCCTGTCCCGTTCGAACGCGTTTACGAACGCTATAAGAACGCGAACCTTCTGTTTACCGTTCTAACGCGTTTTCAAACGCTACACGAACGTGCATACATTGAACTGAGTCCTTTTCATCACATGTCATGCATAATTGTCTCTTAGGTGATTTCTCTTGTATCATGTAATCAATCATACTATTTGTATCCCTGCATTTATCTATTTGATGTGTTCATGAGATGGTATTCAAGCATGATTAGTCATTTATTTTGCGTTTGGAATTTGCATTATGTCTAGGTTGTTCTTTGTTTTCCTCATTATATGATCGAAGTATGTTCATGAGATTTCCGTGTGCTATTGCATGTTCGCCGTTATTCTAATTTGCTTTCATGCGTGATTATTATTATCTACTGGCATGCCTATGATCGAATGTAATGTGCTTATGACATCGCATGCTAGCCGTATTTATCTTTATGTATGCAAATTGGGACATAGATTATATGCAAATAGGTTGTATGCAAATATGAAAATGTGTTACATGTGAAGTTAGATGAGCTTTTGATTTATGCATACGAACTTAGGAGTAAATTATCCTTGGAAATAAATGTTGCTTAGGCTTGGTTAAATTATTGCACAAATCATTTCATTACAAGTGGCATAAGTAAGGGACCATTCTGAACCCAACGGTTTGAGGTATTCCCTTGCGAGGGGTGAGTGCGACCTTAAATACTTATCCCGGTTCACACCGGGTGGCGACTCCATTATTCTCCGGTTTAGTCCCCCGCGGGCTACTCAGTACTCCCAACTAGGCCGCGAGCCAAGAACAGCATGCGTCGCCCAGTTTCTGTGTTCCCATAGTCTGGTGACTCCACTGGGGATAGAGAATCGGCCTCGAAATAATGTCTTATAATATTATGATTTGTGCTTTAAGTTAACCGTTCCTATAGTGGGTTGAAAGGGGGTTTAATCAAAGGCATTTTTAAGGCTAGGTAATGGCTTGGTGTCTTCCTTCACTCACTACATTTCTAGAAGGAAAAGATGTGAAGGCACCTAGATAATCATCTACTCGTAGCCTACTGTGATGGACTAATTTGAAGGACTCGTTGTTTATTCCTGTCACCAAGCGATAAGAGCCTAAAAGGCTTGGGTATTTAAGAGAGCCTCGCTTTACCCTCCCTCTGAGGAATCTACAAACGGGAAATCCATTTGACAGTCAGTCACACACTATCACTCGTTGGCACGTACCTTAAGGTATAAAAAATGTGCGCTCACTTGGTCGCTCGGACCCTTGAGTGGGGAGACCTAGTTGTGGGTAATCCTTCGTCAGCGAGAGCCTTTGTCCACACCCCCCGTAAACCCGCATGTGAACCTTAGTAGAAATAATAAGAATTATTTACTTGTGCTTGTGTTTGGGAACATTGTCGTTTGGATCCATTCGGACCTTTTGTCATGAAGTATGGGCTTGTTGGGCCATTTAAACTAGGACAAGAACGTATCTTATGATGATTGGGCCAAAAGCTTCTAAAACGCCAATGGGCCATTATATGTTTGTGTTTAGAAACATTATCATACGGTTGGACTTCTTGCCATGATATGTGAACTTGTTGGGCCATTTAAACTGGGACGAGTTCACTCCTATGACAGTTAGTCCAAAAGCTTCCAAAATGATGATGGGCCGATTTGTGTGAAAATTTTAATGAGTTGATATATTCCTTGTATCGCATGCATCTCATTCATCTCATGCATACATATATCCTGTTAACACCCTTTATGTGTACAAAAGATATCATAGAGTCCCGTTGGGTTAGGGAAGAGGGAAGACTCACTAAAAGACCGGTAACAGATATGAGTGGATCAGAAAATGAGATATCTCGCGTAGATCAGCTGGAGAATGGTTTCGCCAAAATTACCGAACAGTTGCAAGCCTTGACTACTGCCATGGCAAATATGGCTGTGCCCCGTGCTGGGGGGAAGTTCTGAGAATGTGAGGCGCGAAGAGCCTCCGATTGGGTTGGGGGATGATATCCCCGATTTTGATGACGACATGGCAGAATATGCAACAGGCAAAATGATTGGGTCTCAGGCAGAATTTCAGAAGATCCGGGATCAGGTAGAAACGGTTACCCGCAAAATGAGGGGTAAACATGAAGAGTTGTTAGATTATGAAGCAATGACCTTTGAAGAACAGTTGTCTACTCAGTTCAAGATGCCAGATATGGCCAAGTTCAACGGGAATGGGGATCTGAGGGTCCACCTCCGGCAATATGTGTCAGTTATGAGTTCAGTGGGCCTGACACAGCGCCAAGTTCAGAAGATGTTTGGGATGTCACTTGAGGGGGCACCCGTAGTGTGGTACCATAGCCTTGAAAGAAAGGTTAAGGAGGATTGGAGGGAATTGGCAGATGCATTTCTGAAACAGTATGTTCATGAGATTGCTGTGTGCTATTGCATGTTCGCCGTTATGATGATTACTTTCATGCATGTGAACCTAAAAGTAGAATACTCTTGGAAATATGTTGCTTAGGCTCGGTTAAATTATTGCACAAATCATTTCATTATAAGTGGCATAAGTAAGGGACCATTCCGAACCCAACGGTTTGAGGTCTTCCCTTGCGAGGGGTGAGTGCGGCCTTAAATCTTTGTCCCGGTTCACACCGGATGGCGACTCCATTATTCTCCGGTTTAGTCCCCTGCGGGCTACTCTGTACTCCCAACCGGGCCGCGTGCCCGGAACAGCATGCGTCACCCAGTTTCTGTGTTCCCACAATGATGCATTTCGTCACGATGCTTGTATGATGTTTTTACAAATTTTAACTCTCTGTGGCGCCTATTCTGGGTTTAGACCATCAAAAAATGGCTGAGCCACTACCCTATGTTGACATGGTCTTATTAGGACATTGCTCGATCTTTGCTCGCGACTCGGGTAATAGACGCCTAATCCGTTTGATGATTTTGCTTTTGGACACTTTAGATTTCAGAGATTATGAAGATGATTACTATGAGTTTTGATCTTTGATGACGTATGAATTAGTTATATGGAATTTGTAATGTTATTATCGTATCTGATATAAATTGTGATTGTGTGTAAAGAGTCTGTAATATGCTTTCTGATTCTGTGGAAATCGTAATATGTTTTCCGTTTCTGATAATGTATGCGACTGTTTGTGAATAATCTATAATATGTTTTTTTTATGATAATGATTGCCATTTGACTGTATATAAATCGTTTGTGTGTTTTCTATTTCTGTTGTGCATGATTCATGAATGAGACTTACTTTGTGATATTTGTGTTAGATATATGTGTGTGATCAGAGTGTTTTTTTTTTTTTTTATGATTATGGTATGTTTGTTAAAAAAAATGATTTGGAAGCTTGTATGAGTCAAGTTTTTAAGTGTGTATATGTTTATATGTAATTCAAAGTTTGAACGTTCAAAGAAGTTGCGTATAAGATTTCTGATTCGCACAAGGTACGCTTAATGAATTTAGCTTTTGGGTCACAATAGACTTTATGGTTAAATAGTGTAAGAGCAATACGAAGGTAAATGCTTTCTAACAAACCACTGCATAAATATATGCAGGTTCACTCTTGTTTATTTATAATGAATGTGGCTACTTACTGAGTTTTATAACTTATATCACATTAGTTTGCTAGTTTTGTAGGTTGGTAACCAAATTGGTTAACCATCAAGTTTGGATGCATTTACTGGAGACGATGGATCACCCAAGATGTAGTCACTTACTCTAGAATCTTGGGAAATATTGTAGAAGTCTAGGATTTATTTCTATGTGATTCGAATCGTACAATGCACATAGTTATAAGTATGTAAGTAATTGTATTGATTTGTATACATGGATCTGGGCACTGAGCATTGGTGTAGACACTGTATTTTTATGTATAGCCCGATGATGAGTCTTTTATGGGAACACCCTTGAAAGTTTTGGAAAATTGTGAGGTTTAATACTGAAAAGGAAAGAAACCATAGAAAACCCAAAATTCAGAGTTTTGGTCGGACATCATCTATATCTGCTCGGGAATAAACCATGACGTCCGACCAGACATACCTTAAAGTCCGACCGGATATATATTGCGTTTCCAGATTTATAGAAGGATTCAATCACTTTCCTTCTTTAGATAATTTCCATAAAACCAAAACGTTTTCCTTAACAAAACATATCTTCACTTTGTTAGCCAAACCCTACTCACTGTAAAAAGAGCATAAAAAACATATGAAAATGGGACTTTTTGGCCGGTTTTCAACTTTTTTGAACGTAGAAAATAGTAACCCTAAGTTCCCTCTACAGTAGGAGATCCAACATCGATCTTGAATCCTCAGAGATGTTCTCGGAGCCGAGTTACACTTAGAGGCACGAGCCGAGGGTCCCAAAACCTAAACTTCGCATCTGTTTTTTCTAAGTTGGTTGACGCCACATATCCGGATGGACATCATTTATATACGGTCGGACATGCATTTTTCACATAGTAAATCTAGCTGATCTTCTGGCTATATCTGGTCGTTTGTATTTCTGTGATATATAAGATGGAAATCCAGATGTAGATTCCAAAGTCGATTTCAAATTGACTGTAGTATGGTTTGCACCCGAGACACAACTCCACGTATCTCAAGAAAGCGACGTGCACAATTTCAATATTGCTTTCATTATTATTGTATTATTTCTTTTATGTTTATCGCGTTTCTTATTATTAACACATAGTTCACTGTTTAATACTGAAATATTTATGGTTGAAAAAACTAAAACAAAACAACAAAAGATTTCTCACGATGACACATATCTATGTCATCTTAGGCTTGGTCGAATCAGCCTTAACCAGATAGATAGGTTGATAAAGAACAGAGGTTTAAACCAGTTAAAGCTTGGTACTTTACCAATCTGTGAATCTTATCTAGAAGGAAAGATGACCAAAAGACATTTTACTAGAAAATGTATAAGAGTCAGTCAACCACTTGGGCTAATACATTCGGACATTTGCGGACCGATGAATATAAGAGTCTGGGGTGGTTATGAATACTTCGTCATATTTATTGACGATTATTCGAGGTAAAGGTACGTTTACCTAATGCATCACAAGTCATATACCTTTGAAAATTTCAAAGAATATCGTGCTGAGGTTGAAAACTAATTAGGTAAGATGATCAAAACTCTACAATCGAATAGTGGACGAGAATACCTTGATAGTTATTTCGAGGAATTCTCTCACAATACTTGGAACACCACAGAAGAATAGTGTTACAGAGAGGAGAAATCGGACCATACTAGACATGATAAGATATATGTTTAGTTACAGTTCACTACTAAGTTAATTTTGGGGATATGCATTGCAAAGAACAATGAATATCCTTAATGTAATTCCATCTAAGTCTGTTCGTAAGACTCCCTTAGAGTTGTGGAGTGGTCGTAAAACTAGTTTATGATATTTTCGAAAATAGAGTGTCCAGCACATGGGCTGAAGAATAAGACTACAAAGTCGAAGCCACATTCTCAGGTGTGCCTATTTGTAGGCTATCTTAAGGAGACTGATGGTGGGTTATTTTATAGTCCGGAAGATAATAAAATGTCTGTATCGACAAATGCTACATTTCTTGAGGAGGACGATAAAAGAGTGTTCAAACCTCAAAGTAAAGTGTTACTCGATGGTCCGACCAGTACATTATTTTATTGCGTGTTTGATATTTTATTTGTTGAGTGTTTATGAGTTTTTGTAATGTTAAGCAAACTTGAAGTGAATAATAGGTGGGTTTGAGGTTTTTTTTTAGTGTGGATAAGTTTGGTATATATAAACCCGCAGTAAAATCCACCTGATGATCCCACTTTTTCAGTAAAATAATTGAAAATTTTCCATTTTCCATTTTCCATTTTATATAAGTTAATATCAAACTTCTCGTGATAATAATATATAGGAAGATGAATAATTGATAGTAGAAAGAATTAGAGGTGTTTATAGGATTGGGTCAACCCGCGACCAGACTTGGTCGAGGTTGTAAAATAAAAAAATAATTTTAGGTTAGACCCGACCCATAAAATGAAATCGGGTCGCGGATTCAATATAAAAAATCGGGTTTGACACAACCCGACCATCAATTAATGATTTTTCCCTTTTCCTCTCTAGTTAATTTATTATAATTTGGTTTAACTACAAATCATATCAAAATTATATCATAATATATATATTATGCATTTTTCCGACCCGACCCGATTCATATTTTCTTGACCCGATCCACAGTGACCCGACTCGTGCAGGTTACACTTTAAAATTTTAAGTTTCAGTTCCTCTGACCTGCATGAACCGACTCGATCGGATTTAAGAAAATTAAAAAAACCTCACCCGACCTGACCCGACCCGTTAACACTCCTAGAAACAATCCAAAAGATTAGACTTTTATTTTATTCATTTAATTAATTGAAGTTATGAAGATGAGTAACTTATGACAGAATGAACTCAAAAGATTAGACTTTTATACATTTAATTCATTTAATTAAAGCTTAATAAAAATAGAATCGCCAAAATAAGGAGTAATAGTGGCAATGAGTCGGGCCGAGTTCGGGCTATAATAAGTTCGGTCTGAGCCCGAAAAGGAAAATATTAGCCCGGGCTCGGGGAAAGCTCAGTCTGGCCCGACCCGGGCTTTATCCGGCCAATTTTAAAAAAAAAAATTTAAAAAATACAAATACAAAATACATTCACACTATATGCAAAGACATTCACAAATACATCAAAAGTTTCATCGATAAACTTACAATCTAAATACTAGAAACAAATACAAATGCTATAAACATATTAAAATATATTTTTGATTTAAGCCGGACCGGACCGGATCCCGACTTAATATGATCCGAATTGGACTGGATCGGGTCTGGATTTCTCTGCCCTCTCTAATAGGGAGAACAGCTGAATTTTAAAAATTTAACTACTATTTAATAATTCCCACGGATAAAGGCGTGACCTGTTGTTTGGGTGTCTCCAATTTTTGTCCGTGTAAGGTAGCACGAATTCAAAATTGTCAGAAGGATATGACGCCAGCCATGACCATTTAATATTCTTCCTCTTAACTACCATTTATAATTTGGTAGTTAAGTTTCAGAGATATATTTTTTATGTAAAAATTTGAGATCGATAAAGTTTATCGGATGATTTCACGATTTAATTTTCAATATTTAAAAAAAAGAAAAAAAAAAGTCAATGCAAATATTATATTACAGATTCCGTATTTAACGGCACGGCATTTTCAGTTTTCACCTCAATAAATGGCAAGATTCAGAGTTGGAATCCGAACTCACAGAAGAAGAAACAAAGGCATGGAGTTTGAAGATCTAAGAGAAGCCGTGGAGAAGATAGAGTTAGTAGACGGCCACGCGCACAACATAGTTTCCTTAGACTCTAACTTCCCTTTCATCCAATCTTTCTCTGAAGCCGTCGGTCCCGCCTTATCCTACGCACCTCACTCCCTCTCTTTCAAGGTACTGCTCTGCTCTGCTTGCGTTTTCTTTTATTGTCGTTTCGTTTTCTTATCTGATTTGATTTTCCTTTTTTTATGGCAGAGAAATTTGAGAAATATTGCTGAGCTGTACGGCTGCGATTCATCCTTGCAAGCTGTTGAAGAATTTCGCAAAACTGCAGGATTGCAATCCATTTCCTCAATATGCTTCAAAGCTGCCAACATCTCTGCTGTACTAATTGACGACGGACTCAAGTGGGACAAGATGCATGACCTTGAATGGCATAAAAGTTTTGTTCCTTTTGTGGGAAGAATTTTGAGAATTGAACGTCAAGCTGAGGAGATTCTTGATCAAGTGAGCTACTTTTATTAACAATTTTCTTACTTTTAATATGAGATTTTACAGTTTTGCCGCACATTGCGAGATTCTTATTTTGTGTCATTACAGGAGAGTCCAGATGGGTCTATTTGGACATTGGATATGTTCATTGAAACATTCTTGGAACACTTGAGGTCATATCCTTTTAGTTACATTGACAAAGTAGATTTCTTAATTAGTTAGCTAACTTTTAGCAATTATGTATGTATCATCTGCTAACAATAGATTTAGTTAATTTAATTAGACAGGAAGATCAAGCTTCCCTACTTAATTTTCTTCAATGTTCTTAAAAATGCTAGGCAGTAGGTGTACGGTGAAGGAACGGATAGGGCCTAGGCCTTCTAGGTGGTGTTAAGCGATTTTTTTTTTTTATTTATTTAAATATTTTTATAAATTTCTTTATAATCATGTAATGATTGATGAAGAAATAAGTTGTTCAATAATAGGGATCAATTCAAAATTTTCTCCACTGATCGGCTCTCAATTTTGCTAATTTTTCTGTTTACAAAGTAGATTTCTAGAAAATGTAATGGCATTCAATTTTGCCCACCCTAAGATTAAGGTACTTTATGATGCAAAATTGCAAATAGAGAAACATAGATTAATTTATCCTATATATATATATATATTTTTTTTTTTGATTTCATGGGAAAAATGTGATGCACATACAATTTATTTACAATTTCAAGGCATTTTAATATTAAAAATATGCAAATCCCTTGTGTGTCAACCAATTACTCATAAAAAAATTCCCCAAAATTGAAAAAACCATGGCCTCCACCAATTCCCCATAAAAATAAATGTAAAAAATTGACAGCTATGTATTACTTATTAGATATTCTCTATTAGAAACAAAAAGTGCCTAGCAAACCAATTTCCTCATAAATGGTACGGCTCAGTTTTTTAGAACACTGGTTTCCTTACAGTCTGCTACAGTTGCTGATAAAATTGTTGGCTTGAAAAGTATAGCTGCTTACCGTACTGGTTTAGAAATCGATCCTCATGTCACTAAAAAGGATGCCGAGGAAGGCCTTGCTGAAGATTTACGCGGTGAGTATAGGCTGTTGATTGAGGATTTTCCATATTCATTGGAGGACATGATAATAATTTTTTTTTCCTTTCTCCAGCTGGAAAGCCCGTCCGCATCACAAATAAAAGCTTTATTGACTACATTTTCATTCGTAGTTTGGAGGTTGCTCAATTCTTTGACTTGCCAATGCAAATACACACGGGGTAAGAGAAAACTTTTATGTTGTTAAGTTGCTTCCCCTTGTACTTTTACATAGAAATGAAATGAAAGAAGTTGAGGCTGGTGTGGGAGATTTGAATATTCGGTCTCTGTGTAATTAAGCTCCAAATTAAAGCATTTTATAAGGAATGTTTTCTTGCGTGGATGTTGAAACGAATTCCAGGAAACATCTAAATGACCAGAATACAAGGTCAATTATGTTGGGAGGTTGGCTAAATTTGAGTTTGCTCTCTTATGTGTTCCTAGACATCTCTTAGCTTTCAAGATATATTTCATTTTCCTATGATAAGCTATCATCATATTAATATGCTGATCTATGTGACCATATTCAGTATTGGATCTTCATTTATTACTTTTTGTCCTCTTCCACAACCAGCTTTGGAGACAAAGATTTGGATTTACGGTTGTCCAATCCCCTTCATCTCCGAGCCATTCTCGAAGACAAGAGGTTTTCTAAATGTCGCATTGTGTTATTACATGCATCGTACCCATTTTCAAAGGAAGCATCATATCTAGCTTCTGTTTACCAGCAGGTAAATCTTTCAGTACCTAATGAATCATTTTTACATTGCTAAAAGGTTTGCTATATTCGGGTTGCAAATTTCTGGCAAATAAATCAAAGCCTTTATTTTCAGGTGTACCTTGACTTTGGGTTGGCAGTTCCTAAACTTAGTGTTCATGGAATGATATCTTCAATCAAAGAACTTTTAGAGCTAGCCCCAACAAAGAAGGTGACAACGTTTTCATTGAAAAGTATATTTGAAGAGAATATTGATATTTATTTGCAGGAGCTTGTGTAAAAGATACCTTCTTTAACAATGATAAATAACTATTTTTCTAGTCAATCATGGAATATTTTACTTCAAAGCTATATATTTTTTTGTACGAACTTTTTATTTTTATTTTTTCTTTTCATTTTTTTCCCTGCGTGTTTTGAATATGTTGTTAGCAGTCATGTCCTAAGTCTTCTGATAATGTGATGAAAAGTGATTTGTGAATCTATGTATTCATAGTTTTTGTAGTTTCTACTAACAACTATTGTTAATCTATCATAAACAAAATTGCAGGTCATGTTCAGCACTGATGCCTATGCGTCTCCAGAAACTTATTACTTAGGTTTGTTTAAGTATCATATCTATTTATATCTTTCCCGGGCATGATGGTAATCCTACTTTTGCTTCATAGTTGTGTGTGAGAGGTGTACTCCATTATGCCTTGAATCTCTTGCATTCTCCGTTGTGCCACACTCATAAACCCTTAAGACTGCCTTTCTTGATTCTTTTGTTCCTGTTCTGCATATATATAATACAGTCCTAGATTCCTGATCATTAGCTTTGTTCATGAATTCATTGATTTGCTTTTATATTTTCAGATTTGCTTGAAAATATGACCTGCAAATATAATTGTTTCAGACTACGGCTGTTTCTTTTAGGTGCAGAAAGAGCACGTGAAGTTGTCTTCTCTGTTCTACGTGATGCGTGTATTGATGGGGATCTCTCGGTTGACGAAGCTATTGAAGCAGCTAAAGACATTTTTGCTCAAAATGCTGTTCAGTTTTACAAGATCAATTTAGGGGTGAAAGTCTTTGCTGCAAAGGGTATTGTGCATCAAACCTATTTGAAGAAGTCTGATGCCTTTGAAAGTGGTGTTTCTCTTGTTCGCATTATCTGGGTTGATGCTTCTGGACAACACAGATGTCGTGTGAGTTTCTTTTGTTCTTAATTGCTCTTGATTTAGCTTGTTCTTTGACTATCGGGTATCTATGGGAAAACTTTGGTTACATATTTAGAAGTTGAAAGTAAAATTGTGAGCGCTAGTTAGTTTAACTGTTAACATTCGAGCAGAGGAGATTTGTTTCCACCAGGGCAATACTTGAAAAGGAAGAACTTGAACGTTAAACTGTTGTTGGCCAAAAAAATTTTTTATCACGCAGTGCAATTTGCGTGATAAAGGAAGAAGAAGCCAAAAAAAAAATAAAAAAATAAATAGCAGCCATCAAAGGAAAAAAAAAGAGAAGACGAAGCAATTGTTAAAAAAAAAAAAAAAATTCATCACTATCGCAACCAAAAAAAAATATATCAGATAACCCTAACCCTAACTGCTGCCACCCACCACCACCTCCACAACCACCATCGCCGTCGGCCGTGAACCCCATTGCACTTAGAAGACGCCGGCGATCAGACTCACCATCACCGACGCCTAAACCCCCAAAACCACCGTGACAGACATGGCAATGACAAATCGCCGCCGCTACTAAGCCCTAGCCGCCGTCGATCAAGCCCACCGGGAGACTGCTCTCACATCGGCGACCAAAACTAGACCACCCTCGAAGCCAAAAGTTGCCGGAAAACACCAGAAAAAGCCACCAACTACCGCTGCTTCTTCGCGTCGATCCGCCGCCTATGGCGAGCTTCTGACGTCGCTGCCACCACCAATGTGCTCAGCATGTTCTCCTCTCTCAGATCCGACCACCCCTTTGCATTTCCGACCATCGGCAGGTTATTTATACTTTTACCCCTAAGGTTTCTGTTTTTTACAATTTAGCCCAGACAGTTTCAATTTCTTGCATTTTAGTCCTGCATCTAATATTGTTGGATTGGTTAAAAAAAAAAAAAAAAGACAAAAAAGTAAAAAAAGAAAAAAGAAAATGAGAAAAAATCTGAGAACCTTCCAAACAACCGATCGGGAAAATTCAAGCAACTCTTTACGGTTGATTTTCAGTTTCAGCGCGATAAAGGCCTATGTTTCAGATGTGATGAGAGGTTCCACCCGAACCACGTGTGTCAGAGTGAGAAGGTTGAGCATAATGGTGCCATCAGGTCGATCCCAGAGGGAGTAAGTATTGGGAAGAGTGGAACAGTAATTGATGAGAAGCGAAGTGAACAAGTTGGAGCCGTAGAGCCAGTGATCGCAAATGAGGACGATCCTACTTCCAATGTAATTGCACATTTAGACCCACAGCAACAAGTTGAGAATGAGGAAGTGAGCATCAAAGCAGAGTGTAATGAGACGAAGAGTCACCAAGGGTCCATATGCCACTCAATATTTCTAAAGCTCCGAGGAGCCACGATGAGAATTAGACATGCCCAACAATCGCCTCTCACGTGGGTGAGACTTCATACGGAGACAAAACTGTGCGGGACCGTCTGGAGAGCAACCCTGAGCGCCTTCATCGAGTACTCAAAGCGAACAAATGACCTCGTAGGAAGGGTGGTCGTAAAAAAAACCACCCATATAAACTTAACATCCATACTTGCAACTTTTATCAACAAACCTCTCTCAGAGTTGGATTTATGTAAGGTTGAAATTAGCCCTAAATCATTGTGTTGCACATACTATACATCCCTGACGATTTTTCCTAAAGCGTACAAATTCTTTTGCCTAGACATTCGATTTATAATATGTAAAAACTCATAAAATCATATCATAGAGGTCATCAACTATACAGAAAGAACCCAAGACTAATTCCAAGCGAATATAAGCATAAATCGGAATCAGAATTAGAAGGTACTAAAATGGTTTGTTATTGAGCTCAGTCACAGTCATATTGAGCTCAATCTCAATCACATTTTACCTAAGTACTATTGAGCTCAGTCATAGCGACATTAATTTTAGTTGCAATCACAATGAGCTCAATCACGGTCACATTTTAGCTAACTCTATTGGTGACTGAAAATTACGCTATGTGTGTCACAGATACATTGTTGACCCTCATTCACGTCATATTTTACCTCGTTCATATTAGTGACTGAAAGTTTTGTTATATGTATCTCAATCACATTGTTTACCATTAGTCACATTGTTGACCTACAATCACAATCATATTTTACTTAAATCACATTCAGCTAAGTCATAATCATATTTTACCTATGTTATATTGAGCTTGGGTACAATCACATTTTACTTGAGTTATATTGAGCTCAGACACTAACACAATTAACATCTGTATATGTGTCTACTTGAAGACAGTAATTCTTCAAGAAGAGTAAACCTTTTTCAGGGGTGCCTTTGAAATATCTTGGAACTTTCAAAACTGCCTCTTTATGTGCTTCACATGGGGAATGCATAAATTAGCTCACTGCATTGGCAGCAAATACAATATCTGGCCTAGTATGAGACTCAGTTTTCCTACCAATATTTGGTATTGACCCCTGTCAACTGAATATCTTTCAACTATAGCTCCCTAAATTTTGATTAGGATCAATCAGAGTATCTCGTGATTCCAAATTTTGATGAGGATTAATCAGAGTAACTGAGGGTTTGTAGCCTAACATATCTGTCTCTTGGAGAAGATTTGGAACATACTTCCTTTATGAAAGAAATATTCCTTTACTTGATCTTGTAACCTCTATTCCCGAGAAGTATCTCAGTTTTCTCAAATTCTTCAGTGAGCATTCTTTTAAGTCTTCTTAATTTGTCAAAATCATTGCTGGTAACAATGATATCCACATAAGCAATCAAAGCAGTGATCTTCCTATCTTTGGAGTGCTTAAGAACAAGGTATGATCACCTTGAGTTTGATTATATTCAAATCAACGAATTACTCCAGTAAACTTCTCAAACCAAGCTCAAGGTGACTGTTTTAGTCCATATAAGGACATCTTCAACTTGCACACTGTTTTCTACCAAACATATCATGAAAACCAGGTGCCAACTCCATGTACACCTCTTCTAATTCCCCATGCAGGATTGTACTTTTTACATCAAGCTACTCGTTATGGCAGTCTAAACTTGCTGCAAGAGATAATAGAACTCGAATCGAGTTCATCTTGGCTACTTGA
>SKCR01021731.1:0-138067 GCA_019454045.1 Zanthoxylum bungeanum | reverse complement strand
TTACAATGAGATAAACTACTCACCAAAAACTCAAAACAATCTGGTCAGTGAGATAGCAATATGTGCACATTAACATGCATAAGGCTGACACTAGACACTAGATATGCTATTAAATAATTTTGGAGTACTATACCAAGGTGTATTATAAAATTTAGGCCACAATGTTTTTCCCACAATCTAGGGCAAGGGTCTTTCTATTTTTGGTTAGATTTACACGTCTTTCTCCAGCCAACCTCACAAATTGCAGGAAAGCATATATATATATTGGTTAAATTATTGCAATCTTATCCAATGTTTAAAAATACGGATAACGTCTCGAGGCGGATGGCCGTTGAGGCAACGAGGCGGGCGCATTAATCCGAACATCAAAATAAAAATTAAAATCATAAAATCAACATAAAAGCATCCACAAGTCCAAAACACATTCATTTATCCATCATTCAAAGTATGTTCAAAATGCAACTGATAACTAATCCCTAAATATGCTATCATTTGTGTCCAGGCAGTCCAGCGGCATGAAACTTGGGTCAAAACCCTCATCATCAACATGAATTCTTTAATCTCGGATTCTATTTCTGGAGAAATCATTGTACACAGCGCCGCAAAGTCTTCTTTCATTTTGCACACACCTCATTTGATTATCCTAGCGCAAAAATCACATTCTATATACTTATATCCCCTTACCATCTTCCACATTAACTCCATGGCCATATTTCACAACATTGACCTAATTTCATACAAATGCTTGGTGAGAGAGAGAGCTCACCTTTCAGTGAGAGAGGCAGAGAGGCAAAGATAAAAGCAGTGGTCAGCGAGGCAGAGAGAGATGGGAGAGACAGAGAGTGCGAGAGAGGGAGAGATGGGCAGAGATGCAGAGAGGGAGAGAGGAGTAGAGAGACAAAGTGCGAAAGGGAGAGAGGAGCAGTGCGAGAAAAGGGCAGAGAGATGCGAGAGAGGCATATCTATTTCTTTTTTTCTTTTTTTCTTTTTTTCTTTTTATGTTCACCTCCAAACGACGGCGTTTTGGGGGTTTCAAATTACCTCCAAAACGTCGTCGTTTTGGAGGTAAAAAGAAAAAAAAACTACTTTTAACGCAACGAGTGAGGCGGCCGTCTCACGATGCTGCTTACTGTGTCGGCGTGAGGCGGCCGCCTCACTCGCTGCGGTGCGGGAAAACACAAAAAGCCGCCAGAGGCGAACGCCTCGACATGCCTTCACCGAGATGCGGCGACGCTGGGCCTCGAGGTGCCGCCTTTGACCGCTTTTTAAAACAATGATCTTATCTAAAATCAATCTGGTTTGTGCCTATTGGAAGGCTTAAAATTGGATTTATGGGGAGGTAGACATTTGACAAAGCAATATTTTACTGTCTGAAGATGCGTGCAATTACTAAAAGCCTAAGCATGGTTCTCAATGCACAGGGCATACACTATCCAAAACAAATTAAGACAAGCTTGATGGTCAAACATATAGTCAATGTTGCCGTATAAAATTGAAAAAATGGATCAAAATCAGTTTAGTATTCACCCAGTGCAAACAACATACTACTAATTACATTTTGATAGGAATATATGGCTTAAGAATAAAAGCATAAAGATTAATCACCCCATAACATCATATATCGCAAAAGCCTCAGTTTCATAACCCAACTTCTCACCTCCCTGAAAAAAATTGAAAACTCTGTTATTAGCATGAACCGATAGATTAAAGTCGAAGGACCATGGTTTTATCAACTTATTATAAACTTTTCTCATTTAATAAAGGAAAAAAAGTAGTAAAAAAGATAGAAGATTTATAATTGTGGCGCAAAACTTGCAATTTGGAGAAGGGGAGGAGGAAAAAAATCTAGTTTAAAATGAAGATAAACACTTGCAAAGAAAGACTGCAACAATAATTGTGAGCAAGAATGGATGATTGCAGAACCTAGTGCACCTATTCATTAACTAGTGTAGATGTAAGAGAAACATGAGAATAACTGAAAAACTAGTTCATATAATGCTCTAGATCCATATTTTATATTCAAAAGCATACGACATGAAATCTGCAAGAAAAGTGGAGCATGAAGAAGAAAGCTTCTAACCTTGGTTGTTCCGGTAGAGTTTATGTACAAGTAAATAGGCTTCTCTGCATCTTCATACTGCAGGTAAAGAAATTCTGCAAGAATAAGCTCTGTGACAGAAGGGACAAAAGACATGCCCAAGTAAACAATTCGATTCTTGTATAATAAGATGCCAAGTCCGGTGGAGGTTGCTCCCATGCACTTCCACTAGTAAAAGGAATGACCTGTCCAGAGGAACACGGAAAGCAAAATACATAAGTGGACTGCTCCTATGCAAGAATGATGCACAGAAAATAAAATGCTCAACATATCAACCAGATACGAGCTGCTAGGAAACATGATGAAGATGATCTATTACAAGACGTGGAGTTATAAAATTGAAGACTCATGTGTCGATGTCGCATAAAGTCAAGTCCAAACAATTAACACGAGAAGTACTCTCACCACTCAATTTTTCCCCATCTTACAATCCTAGTAGCTGTCGATGGTATAGTCAATTAGCTCAAAGTTATGTTCTCTTTCTTTAATATATGTCATTTGGTGTAGTGGACAAGCGGTCCACAGCCTATATATAGATTGTTTCTTTCAGAAAGAAGGCAACTGTGTTTTTGACAATGTAATCTCAAGGAATGACGCATCAAACACTAACAAAGGTAAAAAAAATTCTAACGAAAGAAAGGAACAAAGTGGACTCCGTGAATCATTCACCAAAGTAAGTACAATCTTCGATAAATCGCATGGAACAATAGGCACTTGCACAATTCATCGCTCATTATTGATTCTACAAAGTAGAGTCCATTTGTAAGGCACATATCAGCGAAGGATATAGCTAATGCACCAGAATAGACATTACCAAGTTATAAGGAGTATATGAATGCATATATGAGTTATTATTTCTTCAAATCAGCAACAAAATCTTAAGCAATTCATATCTTCTCTTAATCCAAAATATTATTTAAGCAATTTAATAATTTATAGAAATACGAAAACAAAAATACATTAATGCCAAATATATAACTAAACCAAAGCTAATGAAAATTATTAATAATAATTGGCGGAGGCACATATAAAAGCCCGTGGAGGCAGTAATCCTAAAATTTACGAAAAATCTGATTTTTTTTTTAATGAGATAATTTTACTTTTGTGAAAATCAAAATTTGAATTAATTTGGTGGCTCCGCCACCGTTAATAATTAATCAATTAAGATAATTTACCATGGTGATAACGGGGCTCTTAGGCTTGGACTTGGAGAATGAAGCCGGATTGAGGCATTCGGGTCGGATCTTGAGTCCGGAAAAGTCGGAGGAAACGCTGCCGTTTGCGAATGGAAAGATAAAGCTGGTGGATAGGTTTCGGGTGCAGCTTACGGTTCGTGGAGAGGCGCGTGGTGGCGTTGCTAACATGCGCGTGTGGAGCGCGAGGCTCGATGCTGATGCGGTGGCGACTTCCATTTGGATCCGGAGCTGTTGGAGAAACGGAGAGTGGAGAGACTCGAGGAGAGCAAAGCTCCGAGACAAGGGCTTCTGTTTGATCTGAGCCCACGTCTTTTCTTCTGGCTTCTTCATTTGACAGAGAATCTTTTACCATAGGCATGGTAAGTTTGCCTCCTGGAGCTGAGTTGCTGAGAATAACCACCAGAGTCTCCCAGCTATCAGGAAGAGAACTGAGTAGCAAGAGGGCTTGAACTCCGTCTGCCAGTTGCACGTCTGCTGCAGACAACTGGTTCACCAGGCTTTGGAACTCGTTGGTGTGTTCTGCAACGGAAGTTCCACTCCGTAGCTTCAGGTTCACCAAACGCCTCATGATTAAGGCTTTATTCCGAGCTGTTTTGGCCTGGAACATGTCTTCCAATTTCCTCCATATTTCATAAGCATCCATGTCCTGTGCTACATGGTGGAAGACATTATGGCCGATCCACTGCCTAATCTGACCCAAAGTTCTGTTGTTGAGTTTATTCCAGTCATACTCCTTAACAGACTCTGGTTTCACTCCCTTCAACTCGATGACATCAAACAAATCTTTACAATGTAAAAAATCTATCATCCTAGGTCTCCAGAGAGAGTAATTAGTGGCAGCCAGTTTAATCATTGCACCAGAATGAGAATCCTCCATCATTATTTTAAGTTTTAAAGTTTAAAATGAGAATAAACTAAAATCAGGTCTGAATTTCACAAATCCGAGGTCACCGTTGCGTCCGGAACGATCAAAAATTGTGGAATAGACAATTCGTTGGTCTAAATCCGACACATGGGCTGATTTGTAAATTCCTAAAAGTTCTAGGGCAAAACTTTAAATTTCAAAACTTCAGGGGGCTAAATGAAATTTACCAGGCTGCTGACGTGGCAGTGCTGATGTGGCAAGGTGGGACCAGACTGCTGACGTGGCGGACATGTGGCGGATGACGTGGCGGCTGACGTGTCTGCTGACTAGACGATGACGTGGCGCTGACTGTGCGTGACGTGGCGATGACGTGGCGGCCACGCGGATCATCTACAACCTTCGCCGTGCGTGGAGAGCGTGTTGCGAGTGACGGCGCGTGAAGACTACACTGGTTGGTGCGTGCGGCGTCTGTTGACGTCGGTTCGGTCGTCGGAAAATCCCACCGTGCTCGTCTCGACGTGATCTAGCTGATGGTACCCTCAAAATGAATTTTTGACAACTTTTCCGGTACTCGAATTTTCCGAACCAAACTCCGTTCTTCGGTTTTTCGATCCCAATGAAGAACCAAAGCTCCTGATACCACTTGTTGTGATTTACCGATCATTTTAGAGAAGATTTGAGGAAAAAATCGAATTGTATTTATCACTTTCAAGAATAAATACTAGTTTACAACTAGAAACTCAAAACCTCACAAACTCTCTCTATACAATCTGTATACTCTTTTGGGATGGAATTAAGCAATCTGGGAGGCCTAATTTATAGCCAAAGTTGGCTATTATTCATGCCATAAATTACTCCCTGATTTGGTGGAGTTGTTACAAAGTTGGTTGGCTGCTTCTCTTCAAGCTTTCGGTGGAGTGGATGCATGGGGCATACATGCTGACTTTTCAACAGTACGATCGTGACGGTTATCACGAATCTAACCACGACTTGGAAAAAGTGGCAGAAGAGAAATCGCACGACACAACAGTTATTAGGGATCAGAAAGAGAAGTTCACAAACGTGCGTTGGTAGTTAAAAGACATGAGGTACGATCGTGACGGTTATCACGAATCTAACCACGACTTGGAACAAGTGGCAGAAGAGAAATCGCACGACACAACAGTTATTAGGGACCAGATGCACGACTCGAGCAGTTACCACATGTGGTAGGAGAAGAAGAGAGGAGTTATAGAACATGAAATTAACTGCTCAAGCCATTTCTAGACAGTTACCAAAGGGCTTTATATATGCTCAGGAGACATTTCTAAAAAAAAAAATCAGTCACCCTTTTGTTGAGACTTTATTCCAAGAAGTTTGAATCTTACACGCACTTCTTCGGGATTGGTTCCCAAGTTTGCAACAGAAGTGTCAGTCGAAACAGAATGAAGGGAACAACAAATTTTAAAAGCTCTCTATCAACGTGCCTGCTGTTAAACGTAAAAAGAAATGATAGAACCTCAAATAAATCTATTGCATATGCAAAATTGCATTTCTGTTCAAAGCAAACTACGTAATTAATCAGTAACAGAAGTATTACAAGAAAATTAGTCTGTTTATGCAACTCCATGACAACTGTAATACACAAACCCTTGAAGATAATAAGCGAAACAAAATTAATATTAGTAAGTAGAAAATTGTTTTATTAATGACATGTTCTTGTTGCCTTCTAAGATAAGCATGCTCTTTCTCTAAATGGGCAATTTATTTTTCCAACTCAGCTGTATAAGCCTTCAAGCAAAAAAAATAAAAACACCACATATTCAGTAATGAACTAAGAATAGCTTAGGAAGACTTGAGGATTAAAGAGAAATTTAGAAAAGTGATTAAAAATTTAATAGATTATATACAAATTGAATGATAATTTCTTTTTATTCACCTGTAAAAGCTTCGCTGTACACAATATTTAGGGTTTGATTTTGGTTATTATCATATTCTCGTCTGTTATAAGGAACTTCATGCTGATTCTATGTCAATCGGGAGAGGGCAACTGTAAGTGTAAGAATAAATATAGATAAATAAACTCCAACATATTTTTTTTAAATTTTTTGGAATCGTTGGAAACTCCGCCTTCAAATTATCATCCATTCAGAATGGCTATGGAATTTACGTTCAGGTTTCCATCCTATATACCATAAAGGGTCATCCGATCGAATATAAGGCGTGTCTGGCTAGACATAATATATATCGGGCCAGACATATTTGGAAAATCATATTGTAAGCAGAACAAATCATGCATATTAATAGTTTAAGCAACAAATAAAACAACTAAACATGTATAATTTAACAGTGATGAGCATAACATAAAAAATAACTAATCATGCAATTAACTAGAGAAACCGGTAAACACGATCTGCCATATGTATAATCGGCCGGATGTTCGTGCATGTCCGGACGGACGTGCTATAGTTCTGGCCGGAGATACTGTGTTATTACAGTAACTGTGAAGCGCAAAAATATTAAAAAAGAAGCCATCAAGTCGTAACTTTTCTATTTCGTGACTCTGAAGACCCTTATGAGCGTTGAGTCGTTGCTGGATTCACACAAGAAGATATGGAACTCTCCAAGGAAATGTAAGTGTTTTCTCACTCACTCTCACAAGGCTACTGTTGCAGGGTTTTTTAGGGTTCTTTTAGATTGATTCCTCCAAAACTCGCCCCTTAATGTGAAGGGGGAAGCCATTTTTTATAGTGAAACAACTGGGTGTAAGGATGGAAGGGAGAGCAAGATCCCATATTTCCTCCAGTCTATATCGGGTGATTGTCAATCAAAACGTCAGACACAACTCGAACTATATCCGATCAGATGTATATTTTGGGATATACCTCCGGTCAGACGTAATCAAGCCTATAATTCTAACTGTTTGAATTTTGCACATGTGTTGACAGCTCAATGCATGTTCGACTGACTGTTAAATTTGAATTCTATGTTTGGACATACATAATCAAGTGTCTTAACTTAGTAATTGGCAAGTTGCTCGTTCAGTGATAGACGTGTTACGTCCGGTCGGATGTAGGGTTTTCAAATCATGTCCGGCCGGATGTCCTGGTTAGAGAGAAGGTAGGTCGAACATAGGTAATGTATGTCTAGTTTTAGGCTATAATCCCCGGAGTTTCTTTCCTTGCTGACATTCATCCTTACAATTTCTCAATTTTTAAAGGGCATCCCCGTAAGAGACTTATCATCGGGCTACGCATAAAATTACAGTTTCTACAATGCTATATTCAATTTTAAGCCTATAAATTGAAGCTTGGTTTCATTTTTGCGTGGGGAATTTATTTTTAGAGGAAAACAACACTTTCATACATCTTTTACATACTCTTGAAAAGCTTCAAACACATAAAATATAGTTTGTGCGAATCTTCAATATCTTACACTGTCTAGATTAAAAAGCTTATATTTCATATTCATATTCATATTAGTGAGTTTTGATACATTTGTTGAGATATTCACATTTTAATATTCCTTGTAATATTTTGTGAGAACCAAAATTGTTCTGTTACAAATTTTCATTATTAAACACTTGTGTGAGACTCTCTCGTGTGAGTTGTGATTGCTCTCAAGGGAGAATTGATTATAAAAGGTTAAGAGGAGCCTTAAAAGAAAGTCATATGTTGGCGGTGTAAAAAGGCCTTATGACAGTTAAGCAGCACGGCAGGGTAAAAAAGGGGCAATTCCCATCTTGGTCGAAATCATTAAATGCCGACCCGACCACATGAATAAAAGACCGACCATTTGGGACCAGGTGACCGGGCACTATCAGTTCGGCAACAGCATCCTCAGCTCAGAAGCCATGATAACCGACCATGTCCAGACCGAGCAGATGGCGAAGCATGCCCAGAAGATAAGACATCCTATTTCTACCGGGAAAAGGGACAAAATTATCCTACTTTCACACAGAAACTGATATTATAAATAGGAATTTCATAGGAAAATGAGATTGTTTCAACGAGAAATCCTTATGCTAGAAAGAATCTGATTTCTCTGTTATTATAAATAGGAGGGTAGAGTGTGTGTAAAAGGAATCAGAATCATTAAGATCAGACTTGTAAAAAACAAGAAGCAGAGCTGAGAAGCGTGTTTGAGTAATAAAAGTATCATCCTTTTTTGTGCCCGTGGACGTAGGTCGGACCAAGATCCGCCGAACCACGTTAAATCTCCTTATCGATTGGTGCATTTATCCGTCTTTTGCTAAATTTGCTTTTGGTCCCCCAAAACCAAAAAAATTCACTATTGAGGGAGGATTGTCTCGGGAGTAATATTCCCATATTGCCCTGGGATCAAAATCAGCCGTCAACAGTTGGCGCCGTCTGTGGGGAATTTCACAACAAAAAGCAATTCGCGAAAAAGACAATGGCAGAAGGCGGAATTAATCAATCTTCGGGGAGTCCAGCAACAGACTGGATGAAAAAAAATGGAAGAAAGCATGAAATCCATAATGAATCGGATGGAGAGAATGGAGGGAACGAACAAAGAGAGACCCGAAGCCGGAACCAGTCGAAGAAGAAGTGAAAAGCCAGAAGGGAAAAGAGTGGTAGATACAAGTGAAGACGATGGACCCATGAGGAGGGGCCCCTACGGGATAAAATCCGTAGTGGTGGAAAAAGATTCACAAACAGAGGATACATGAGAAGAAGAAGAAGAAAAAGGACAATCATCTGATCCCTCCTACGATAGTCTCTGCGACTCCAGAAGAGAAGACATGGAGCATAGCGAGGATGTGCGGAAAATTTCAAGGCATGAGGAACGCCGCATCCGAGGCAATGGACGCACAGAGGGGCACAGAAGACGACATGGCGGCACAACCAGTAAGATAAAGTCTTGGTTAAAAAAGGAGATGACCAAGTGGGGGGTAGGCCTCAAGACCGATGCAAGTGATGCCCAAGACGGTTTCCTTTTCAGGAAAGCGATTTTGATTTATAGCTGACATATTTCATAAATGAAATATATAGTTATTTTCAAGCATTTTCAAAATGGATTTACCATGGCAACAGGTAAAAGGTTGAACCGTTATTAACACAATGTTGATAACGATACCTTTCCGTCAAAAGCCCAGCTTTGTACGTGGGTATGTTGCCTTCCATGTATGTCTTCCTTGAAGACGTTTAATGCACCATAGGCACAATGCCTTGTGGTACAACAACCAGTATCCAAAATAGTTGTTATACATGGAATCCATTTCGGACTCATGGCACTTTGCCATGTTAAGGAGTCGATACCTCGTATCACTTCCTCAAAACGTAGTCGGTGGATATACCTCCATAAGATTGACATCTTAATGAGGTTAGATCAGAAACCCATACCATAGGTTGTTTTCTGACTCTATCCGATCTACTCAGTTCTTGTGTATTCGAAGATTAATGGTACAGATTCATCATTGATGAACTGTATGTGTTCCATTAAGGACTTCGTGCCATGAACAGTATTACTCCGATTTTCATCGAGTATCACTATCCTCCCACTGACCACTGCATATCAGTATTCCTCTCAGGAAAAACCACATGGTGAGCAACAATCACATTGTTCTCATGTGAGAATTATAAGTACTATACTTATGGTTTCCCTTAGGATAACCTATATTGGCACTTATCCAATTTGGGTTTTTTAGTTTGGTATCATCCAAACGTTATGCCTGGCATACCCAAATTATTAGGAATGAGAAACTCTGTTTCTTTCCTTTTCATATCCTATATGATATCTGTCAAACAGATTTATATGGAACCTTATTCTAAATAAGTTTTGCACTGTTAATACATATCTTTTAGAAGGAAATGGTAGCTCAGAGCGACTCGTGATAAACCTTATCATGTCCAACAAAATTCGGTTTTTAGTTTGGACACACCGTCAAACTGACGTGTCTCGGGAGGAGTCCTCATCTGAAAGAATACCGTACTCTTTCATTTATATATGAAACTTACTGCTTAAGTATTTTCCATTTCGGTCTTACCGTGGCGGAATAACACTATAGCCGATCTGTTTGTTTTCTTCGTGTCGAAACTTCAAAAGTTTCTGATCTGTGTTCTTCAAAAGAAACACATAACCACAACGTGATGCTACATCCGTTAAGGTCACGAAATATTCATGTTCACATCTACCCTAGCTAGATATGGGCCCACTTTCTTCACCATGAATAGGGCTAACAGATCGGTGGCCTTTTCACTATTACCAAGTAAATAGTATTTTAGGTACTTTACCTAATAAACTAGATTCGCAGACCTTATTTGAATAGTCAAATCAGTCCTAGTACCCATTCTTCAAAAGTGTGGATATACGAGTCTCGTTTAATTGTGTCCCAGACAACAATGCCACAAATAAGTCTCTATTGATCAAATCAATTTGAGCTATTTATTTGTCAATATAAATTCTGTTATTCACATCTAATGTGTTTATCTCAGTATCATCTTTATATAATAAAACACTTTAGTGTTCTAGAATATAAAGGTTTATCCGCAACGGATTAAACACTGATATAGAGATAATGTCTCTAGTCAAACTAGTTACATTATAACAGTTCCTAATTTAAGTACATACCTTAATGGTAGATATGTCAATTATCTTTTCAATATTTCACAAACCTTTGGCCAAGCCTTGGTTTTTAGAATATCGAAATGATATGCACCTTGTGCTACATGCCCAATTGCAAACTTTGACTTTTCTCCACTAGAATAGTCAATTAATTGCAACTTTAATACTTTAAATCTAAAGTTAGATTTATTATAAGTATATTAATTAAGCACTAAAGTCATAATCACATAAATCTTCCAAAGACTTTATGCTCTACTATTTGCTTAATAATGGGCTTAGTCATAATAAGTTATTTTATCAAATAAATTAACCCATTATTAATTCCCAATTGAAAATTAAATCATTTAAAGCATTTAATCCAATGATTATATATTTTAAATATTCAACTTTTCAATTCTTTCTTGATTTCAATAGTCCAACTATTTAATCAATTTAATAAGGTACTATTTATTATAATGATTACAATAATCCAATTATTTAATCAACTATAATTTTAATATTGATTACTATAATCTAATCAACTATCATTTTAATTCAATTATATTGATTACTATAATCCAATTACAAAATCAACTATATATTGAATCAGTTTGTATATAGTCCAACTATATATATTAAAAACAACATAAAATATTAGTCCAACTAATACTTTTGATTAATATGACGAGTAAAATAAAATGAGCGTGTTTAGCGAGTATTCGAACGAATGTTGCAAATTCAATACTTGCCTCCCACTATTTTTCGTCGAGCCTCTAACCCTCCGTCGAGTACTCGGGAAACCGTGTTTCCTAGTGGGCTAGGATCCCGTTAAATATCACACAATCTTGACTTTGGCCAACAAATTGTATGATAATTAACTAGGTAGATCTCGAAGATCAATTGGATCTAATCCAACTCCTAGATCCAGTAGGTGGACATCCAAGTCCCAAACATATATCTTATATATGCCTATACATCGAATGTATACCCTAACCTTTTCCTCTAAATCAACTAGGCCTTGGCTTTGGCACAACAAACCTAATGATCCCAGTCAAGCGCGGACCCATTGACATGGAAGCTTCGTAATCAATGTCAATGGACAAGAAGTGGTCTTGACTTTGGCCAACAACCACAACTTGGACACGACACCGATATGGAACAAAGCCTCGTGATTAAAACACATCTTTGATGGACAAGGGCTTGACTTTGGCCAACAACCCCTGCCAATCTCGGATCTTGAGTAAGAATCACTCAATGGAAGGAAAATAAACGCTTGATATTTAACGAGGGTTTTTCGCGTGCAAATTGGCTACCAATTTAATTATCTTTGTTAGGTCTCATCATCATACACCCTTAAACATGCATTCTAAATACATAATAAAGCGAGTATGAAATAAAATAATAATGATATGCGGATGGATACTTAACACATTGATCCTAGATCAAATCTCTCCCTTTCTCACTCAAGCTAGCACTAGTATTACTTCTACCCGTTACACTACACTTCTAAAGAAACCTCATATACATAGAGGGGAATAGGTGAGAAGAGAATACAAAGAGAAAGAAGGTGATAAGGCTGGACACGCAGGTCCAATTTAATAAATCGAATTTATTACAACAATTTCTAAAATTGCCCACCCGACTAATATCCATCCGATATACATTATTCATTCAACACAACCATGTATTCACACACATAAGCATGCTATCAATCAATCTAATCAAATTAATTAATCTGATAATTAAGTGATCATCCAATGTTCAAACAACGATTTGATTTGTGTCGAGTCAAACTCGTTTTTGCGAATAAGTACTTAAATTACGAATTCATGAATTAAATTAAACTACATCATTAAATCTAATTTAACATGTATTTAATACTAATTCACTATTCAATTCCAATTAAATATTACACTTTTATTTAATAAACCTTTTACGATTTAAATTCCAAATCTAATCGTAACGCGTCTCAAAGACCGATTAACGTCCAACGTCAATTCAATTAAAGTCCAATGGGCTTTTGATTGATTTCTTAAGGCGTGGACTTTTGGTCAACTCGGATCAAACCGATAACCAAAGTCCAATCCGGGATTTACCCCATAAGCCCATAAATCAATCTTGGCCCATTAGGCCCAATTGAACTTTAAAGGTTCATTAAGTCGCATTTGGGCTTTATGGTCAAGGTTTTGGGCCCAATTGGATCCAATCCATTTGGCCTAAACCAAACTTGATAAATCAAGCCCAATAGGCCCAAATACAACATTTAAATCCAATTTCCAAAATTAAGCCCAAATAATTAAATCAAAAAATCCAATTTTCCCAATTTAATTACCAAAGTGTATTACATGATCAATCAACTAAATCAACATTTCTAAAACACCATATTAGTCCAATTAATCATGCTAGATTCATTATCATATGTCCAACACACAAATTGAAAAATCAAACCCATCTACATGCTTAAAGGTCTCGGCCAAGGGAGTGATTTCATGTCCAATTCGGTTTCAATCCAATTAATCCGCAATCGACATTAAATACATATCCCGAATGATTTCCAATACATCCAATTATCAAAATCAAAAATACCAAGACAATAAAGGGCATACACATTCGGCCAACACAAGGATTTTGGGGTTTTTGTCCAATTCGAAATCCAATCCAATTCTATTCAAATTAACATCAACCTAATGATTTCAACTCATCAAATGAATCATAAATCAAAAATTCCAAGAATCCCATATACATACACATTCGGCCAAGGTGATAATTTTTGGGGATTTTATGTTCAATTCAAAATTCAATCTAATTGACTTCAAATTAACATCATCCATCAACATTACAACCCATCCAATGAATCAAAATGAAAAAATTCCAAATTTCCAAACATATCATACATCGGCCAACACTTCCAATTTGGGCAAAATTGATCCAATCACATTTTGTTGAAATTGATCAAATCAATCTTCAATTAAAGATCATTTAAACATGCTCAATTAATCAATTTAACCAAATCATGCTCAAAATCAAAATACCCAATATTAGTCACATATTCGGCCAAGATGCAAAAATTTGGGGAAAATAATTCTAAATCATTTTTCATCAAATTAGTCCAACCAAAATGAATTTAACATGTTATAAGCATACTCAAACAAGCAATTTATTCAATCATGCTCAACAAACATTTACCCAAATTTTAAGCCCTACATTTTTCATGCTTGCAACATTAGCTCATGATGCCATTGTTGGTAATTTTTAAGGTCCCAAGATCAAATAACAAGTCATGAAACATGCGTGAATACATCAACGGAGGTAGCGGAATACTCACATTGATCGGTTATGTCGATTTGGAGACGAATGATGCCCAAAAAACGCACTGCCTTTGAGCTCCACTGCATGCAGTCCACTGCCTCCAAAAACAGAAATTTGAGATGAGAAACGGAGCTCCTAGCTTCGTCGGATGGATCCCGTCTCATGGTCGAACCTCCCTACCACCTTCGCAAGACTTGTAGTGTGCTAGCACTTGATTTCTCACCATGAGAATCACTCTTTGCTTCCTTTAACTCACGCCCAAAACCAGTTCCAAACCAGTCCTTTTCGTGAGAGGAAGAGAGGAAATGAGAGAGAAGATGTGTAATGTATTACCATAATTTTTGTTACCAAAAATCAATTTATATTTATGCCATAATTTCATTAAACAAATAATAAACTTATGACACAAATCATGCAAAGGCTTAGAGTGTCAAACACTTCATTTCCATGCATTACCATTGAGTGCAATGCACACAATCTCCATGCAAAGCATTAGAGTGTCAAATAAGCATAACATGACATGTGTCAAAGTTAATGCATAACATGACATGTGTCATGTGGGCCCCACACGTTTCCAAATGAAAGTGGGCCCACGTGCACTCACGCGTTCGGGTTCGATATTTCCGAAATACCGAGCTTACGTCGCGACGTTAATTCAATCGAATTTAAATAAATAATTGCGCCTGGCGAAATTATTATTTACGTCGCTAACGAATTAATTCTAAATTAACTCGTTTGCCCGAATTAAAATCTAATTTTAATTCCGCGTCGAAATCTAATTTCATTTAATATATCGAATATATTAATTCATCGATCAATTCCAAATTAATCGTTCTCTCTCTTTAGACGACATTTTATCCCGGATAAAATATCTCCGTTATTAATCCTAGATTAATTTTCTCTCTCTTCTATTATAATCCCAGATTATTCAAGAGTGCGAGTTGTGCGTCATCGGTGGATTATCGGGAAGCGACCCATGAGATCCCCGGATAATCTGGCAGTAAATACGGTCGTCGGAGTGTCCGAATCACGTACGTACCAAGTACTACGTTCTACTACCGATTTACGAGACAAGGTCGACTCCTAGCAAAGCACCAAGTCTACCCAATTCTCCGGACATATCCATTTAAGAATATTAAGATCTGTATCAAGCGTAGTATACTAATGTATTGTGCATATCGGCCCAGTATCGGATAATCACGTGCTAGGGCTGGGGCTGGATAAGTGTCTGCCCCGTCCGAAACACATATCGGATGTCTGGTAACTAGTCTCTATAATCGGATATTCATGACCTGGTCATAATATCACGATTGGATGCGCATCACTTTAAGAGCACTAATACCGTATCCTGCGTGACATCATCTCCATTATGACTGGAGTGACACTTCCGTCTTGACATCACATCCAATAGACTACGATTCTCAATATACCCGGCATTGGCGTACACAGAACTAGTTACAGTCCTAGACGACCTCAACTAAAGTATATCGATTGTCGTAAGCATTAGCGATGTAAGTCTCAGGTTAAGACTATACACACCTACCTTGATTTCGGCCTCCCATAGACACATAGACATAATACCAATGGGATTCCGAAGGGTCTATCCAGAGCGAATCTGTTTCCCGTACCATCGGTGAAACACGACCTCCTATCGCACTTGCACAAGTATCCAATACTTATATATATGAGAACTATGTTGTTGTGCCCTCACAACGCGCACAAGTGCAATACTAGCCTATTCCGCATTATCGATGTCCAGCCTCGATAATACTACGGCTAGGGATATTTAATGATTAATCCTTCATGGACTGATACTGTCTCATATCATCTCAATCCAGGAACTAATCATAGGGACCTCTCTTCATTTATATATCTATGGTGATCTAATCACAAATGATGAGAGTGCAATTTCCTTGTTACATAGTTAATTTTGCTACAGCAACACAATGTTCTGTGCAAATAGTGACGCTATGGGTCATATTATCCAACATGTATAGGGGTGCAGATTTCGGTTGTTACAGTGGGGTTTTGTGACTGTTTTGGTGATGCAGTTTTGGTGGCGTTAGGGGACTGTTTCGGTGGTTATAGGGATATGTTTTATTGCGTCAATGGGGACTGTTTGAGGGGTTTGTGTGCTTGGTTTTGGGTAGTGAAGGAGGCTATTTTGCTTGTATGGTGGGTGGTGTTTTTGGTTGGTGATTTTCGGCGGTGGATGGTGTTTAGGGGGATGTGTATACGGTTCTTGAGAGTGAATGAGGAGAAGAGAAATTTCTTGTGCTTGTCTTTGAGTTGGGCGTGAATGGCTAGGCTTTTTCTCTTTATGTATGCGTGAGTTGGAGAGAGAGTGGGAGTGTTGGTTTTGGGTTTCTTTTATAGACAAAGGGTAGGGTTTCCATGTGCTTGAATAGGAAGAAGACCAATTAGTGTCATACAAGGAAAACCTATTATTTGATTGGAGACAAGATTTGGTTTAATTATGGAGTTAATATATTTGATTTATCTTAATTAGGCATGCAATTATTTAGATTTTATTTGTTTTATTTTGATTTTCCCATGTGTTAAATATGCATTTTAATTACTTGGATGTGTATTAAGGGCCTTGGGTGTGCATGGGCCATGTTTGGGCGTGGCTTGGCTTTGGTTGGTGGGTTTATTGGTAAGCTTAATGGTGTGTGGGTTTGCGGGGGTTTTAGGTCAAGGTAATGGTTGGCGGGGATTTTGGGCCGGGGTTAATTTGTTTACGGATGTTTTAGGCTAGGTGAATTTTAAAACGAAGGTCCACAAGCGAGCCCGAAGCTAAACAAGCGAGTCAAATTCGACAAAGTACTAATTTCCATCTTTTCCTTCCGACGTCCGTTTCCCGCAACTTTCGCGACTTAAAAGGTAGTGTCTCCGTCTGAGACTCCTCATCGGGACTTATATGCAAAAATGCAGTGCCTACAGTCGCCCCCACTTTGATGGGACTTGTGTAATATGTAACAGTGACAATCCTATCAAAGTTATGCAATGTATTTTCACTTACCTGGCTCGCCAGCTGCCACCTCACTTGCCTGCTGTCTCGAACTGAGTTGATGATGCAGTGGACCTCGATCCTGGGTTGCATCCCAATAGCTGCAACCGACAACGGGGGCCTCGACCCTGGGACGCATCCAAATACAGCTGACAAAAGGTGGGCCTCGACCCTGGTACGCATCCCAAACTAATAATGTAGTGGACCTCGATCCTGGGACGCATCCCAATAGCTGCAACCCAATACCGCTGACAAAAGGTGGGCCTCGAACCTGGGACACATCCTAATACCGCTGAAAAAAGGTGGGCCTCGACCCTAGGACGCATCCCGAAACTGATGATGCAGTGGACCTCGATCTTGGGACGCATTCTAATAGCTGCAACCGACAACGGGGGCCTCGACCCTGGGATGCATCCCAATACCACTGACAAAAGGTGGGCCTCGACCTTGGGACGCATCCCGAAACTGATGATGCAGTGGACCTCGATCTTGGGACGTATCCCAATAGCTGCAACCAACAACGGAGGCCTCGAGCCTAGGACGCATCCCAATACCGCTGACAAAAGGTGGGCCTCGACCCTGGGATGCATCCCGAAACTGATGATATAGTGGACCTCGATCCTGAGACGCATCCCAATAACTGCAACTGGTATGTGTGTTGACCTGGGCCTCAACCCCGGGACGCATCCCCAAAACTGCTGCTAGTATTGATGCTTCTGATCTGCTTGTCTTTACCGCATTCTTTCCTTTCTTCTTCAAAACCTATGAATACAAAACAACACAAAACGAATGCCAAAATGTGTTACGTGTATGCATGAATGCATGAGTTTCCTTATCCCGTCGGGTTAGGTCTTCTGCCAAGTCTTCTCTTTCTCAGGCAAAATATTGCTTCAATCTGTCCATGTTGATTGGCTAAGTGAACTCGTTACCTTCCAAGTCTGGCAGTCTCACTGCCCCATTTCCCATTACTTTCTGCACTATGTAAGGTCATTCCCAGTTAGGTCTGAATTTTCCTCTCGGATCTATCGTCGACGGCCTTGACTACTTAAGTACCAAATCACCCTTTTTAATCTTAGTAGGGCGCACCTTCTTGTTAAATGCCTGAGCCAACCTCTTCTGATATATTTGCATGTGATGCAAGGACTTCATTCTCTTTTCATCTAGCAGTGCTAACTGTTCAAACCTCTGTGCGGCCCATTCTTGTTTAGGTAACTCTGTTTCTGCTAATACCCTCATTAACTGTATCTCAACTTCCACTGGCAGTACTGCTTCCATTCTATAAACCAAAGAGTAAGGCGTGGCTCCTGTTGCTATTCTCACAGACTTTTTGTACCCCCACAAGGCGTACGGTAATTTATCGGCCTAGTCTCTGTAGTTATCTGTCATCTTGGCTAACATTTTCTTTATTGACTTGTTGGCTGCCTCGACTGCCCCATTTGCCTGCGGTCTGTAAGGAGATGACTTGTGATGGCCTATCCCGTACTTCTGTAGCATTACCTTTGTTTCCCCTTGGAACTGAACTCCATTATCTGTGACCACATGATGCGGCATACCATACCGACATATGAGATTCCGGGTTATAAACTTTGCCATCTGCTTTGATGTAACGTTGCAGAATGATTCAGCTTCCACCCACTTTGAGAACTAGTCTACTGCCACTACTATGAAGTGATGTCCATTCGATGCATTTGGTCGAATCTCTCCAATCATATCAATTCCCCACGCTGAGAAAGGCCAAGGCTCTGACAACCCGTGTAACTCTGTGTGAGGTAGATGATTCATATTACCATGTACTTGACAATCGTGACAATGTTTTACCAGCTTTGCACAGTCTGTCTCCATGGTTAACCAATAGAAACCTTGTCTTGCAATCTTGCGAGACAAATTCAACCCATTCATGTGTGGTCCACATACCCCGGCATGTATTTCTTCCATTATCTTCTGAGCCTCTTCTTTTCTCAAACACTTTAGCTGAATGCCATTTGCTTGCCTCTTGTACAGTTCCCCTTTCAAAATCACATACTGAGAAGCCAACTTCTGAATGGTTATTCTGTCTTTTCTGCTTGCTTCCTCTGGGAGCTCTCTGTGTTCCAGATACCTCTGAATGTCATGATACCAAGGTTTACCATCGTCGATCTCTACTTCTGAAACTCTTGCTGTCTCATAGATCAGTTTGCTTGCTGTTGTCAGTATCAATGGTCTCATCACTAACTTCTCTGGATTTTCCCAAGTCGTTGCAAGTGTAGCCAATGCATCTGCCATCTGATTCTCTTCTCATGGCAAGTGCTGAAATTTACAATCAGGGATAGCCTGTGCCAACTTTCTGAGGTGAAATAGGTAAGGTTTCAACCGTTCTTCCTTCAGTTCCCATTCTCACTGAATCTGTCAAATTACTAACATTGAATCCTCGTAGACCTCTACGCTCTCAGCTTTCAAGGCTATCAGTTCCGTCAACCCAAAAGCACATGCTTCGTACTCGGCCATGTTGTTGGTTACTCCGAATGTCAACCTCTTGGCCATAGGCAAGGTTTCTCCTTCCGGGGTCACTATCACAATCCCAATTTCGGCTCCCTTGTAATTCACTGCTCCGTCAAAGTACATTTTCCATCCCTAAACTGTTATTGCCTGGATCTCTTCATCTAGAAATTTAAACTTATGCTAATCCCCTTCAATAGGTTGCAATGCCAGAAACTCTGCTACGGCTCGCCCCTTGATCACTTTGGAAGTGAGGTACTCAATGTCAAACTCTGTCAGCAACACTAACCATCTACCTAATTTTCCCACTAGCGAAGGCACTAAATGCAGATATTTCAAAGGATTCTCCTTTGCCACTACCTGGATCTTGTATGATTGGAAGTAATGCCGTAATTTTCTGGATGCCCATACTACTGCCAAACAGAACTTCTCTACTTCTTGATAGCGGGCTTCATACGGAAGCATTTTCTTACTGAGATAGTATACTACATGCTCTACCCCGGTCTCATCTGCCTGTACCATCATTGCACCCAGTACTTCTGATTCTATAGCCAAATACAGTACCAAAGGCTTGCCCGGTCTTGGAGGTTTCAATACATGAGGTTTTACCAAGTATTCACTTATCTTGTCGAAGGCTGACTGACACTGCTTATTCCATTTCACTGGCTGGTCTTTTCTCAACAGTTTGAAAATAGGCTCACACACTAATGTCAACTTGGTGAGGAACCGACTGATGTACTGAATTTTTCCTAGGAATGCTCTAACCTCTTTCTCTATCTTCGGTGCCGGCATCTCAGTAATTGCCTTGATTTTCTCAGAATCTACTTCTATTCCTCCCATTCCCACTGTATGTCCCAGCAATTTTCCTGATGTTACCCCAAACATACATTTCTTGGGATTCAGCCGCAAGTTGTATTGGTCAACTCTCTGAAGGAACTTTTCTAGTGTTTCTATATGTCCGATTCTGGTTTCTGATTCACCATCATGTCATCCACATATACTTCAATCTCTTTGTGCATCAAGTCATGAAATAATGTAGTGGCCATCCGTTGATAAGTAGCTCCAGTATTTTTGAGCCCAAATGGCATTACCTTGTAACAATAAGTACCCCACTCTGTGACGAAGGCAATTTTGTGCTTGTCTTCCTTAGCCATAAGAACCTGATTATACCCTGAAAACCCATCTGCAAATGAATACATGGCAGATAAAACTGCACTATCAACTAGTACATCAATATGAGGTAGATGAAAATCATCTTTCGGACAAGCCTTGTTGAGATCTCTGTAATCCACACACATTCTGACTTTCCCATCTTTCTTCGGCACTGGCACAATATTTGCTAACCATTCGGGATACTTTACCACTTCCAGGAACCCCACATCTATCTGTTTCTTGACTTCTTCTCTAACTTTCTCAGCCCATTCTGGTCTCATCCGTCGGAGATTCTATTTTACTGGCCTCGTATTCAGATAAGTTGGTATTGTATGCTGGGCAATTTGTCTGTCTACCCAAGGAATGTCCTCGAAGGACCAAGAAAACACTTTGGCATATTTTACCAATATTTCTTCTAATTTCTCCCTCTCCTCAGAGGTAACCTCACTTGCAATCAGAATTCCTTGGGGTTCTCAGGAGTGCCCAAGTTAAATGCATTTGTTCTGGTTGAGCTGATATCAAATATACTCAAGTCATGCAAATTGAAAGGAAGAGACTCAGCAAGTAAGCAAAATGATTGTCTTTATTACTAGCAAATGCAGAAGTACAATCAAATAAATCAGGAAGATAAATGTCTTCATCATCCACAGACACTTCTTCCTCCGTAATCGGATTTTTCTCAGTTTCTTCATCCTCTTCGAGAGTCAGGCTCTCCAATTTCATCAACTCTTCTTCCCATTTATCTTCTTCTTTCACAATTTCTTCTGTCAGCGACTTTTCACCCAACATATCCTGGAAGATCTCAAATCCAGGCACCACAATCCCATTAACTTCTATTGGTTCGGGCTCACCTTGATACCCTGAAGCCTTCACAAAATATTCCATTAACTTCAACCATTTCTTTTTAGCCTTCAGCTTTTCTTCATCAGACTTGTACCCCAAACCCCTTCGAGTGGTCTGACCTTTAAAGTTAGGCAATGTTGAACCTTTGCCCGGCTCGAACTTCATCTTTTCCATGATCCTAGCCACCCTAGGATCCACCCACTCCTCAAAAGTCACCGACACTTGGAACCTCGTGAAAGGCTGTATCTCCAAAGCAGCTACAACATTGTCCACCTCAGCTCGAATGGTGACAATCTCTCCCTCATACGGGAACTTAATCATCTGGTGCAGAGTAGAGGGCACGCCTCCAAGCTTATGAAACCAAGGCCTTCCCAACAAGACAAAAGTAGCTGGGATATCCAGCACTGTGAACTCAACTTCGTCCTCAATACCACAAATGTACCCTCAACTCCTCGCTTACTATCATCATAAGCCTTGATAGTCATACTAGAGGGATCCAGATCTATTGCCTTCATACCCAGCTTGGCCAAAATCTTCAACGGGCACACATTAATGGATGAGCCGTCATCCACCATCACACAAGAGGTCCTTTTACCCCTCACTTCAGCTCTGATAAACAGGGTCTATTATGATTTCTCCCCTCAGCCGGGAGTTCTTCCTCAGAAAAGGATATTGGCAGAGTTTCCTTTTGGACTGACCCAACAAACATTGCGAGGTTGGCGTCTTCTAGCACTATTATCTTGCTTAAGGCCTCAACCATGGCCCGTCTGTGTTCATGTGATGAACATAACAATTTCCAGATGCTAACCTGTGCCCGGGTCTTTTTCAACTGCCTCAGCACTGTATCTCCCTCAGTAATCTCTACATTCTCAATCACATCTCTGCCATCTGTTAATACTTTTTTACCCTTTTCTGCCATATCATTATAGAAATGATCGCTACGTGTCATTCCCCTCACTTCTTCTTCATCACTACTGGAGAAGTCTTCCCAGAAATTCTGCCCCCGTTCTGTCTCATCTTCACTGTTACTATCCCAGATACCCAGGCAAGGCTTAATGGTCAAAGGACTTGAGGACAAGGCTTTCAGGTAGGCCAGAGTGTATCATATAGGTCGGTGGGGGGGGGGGGGGGACAGAGTGGTAATTTGGTAGGGGATTTTGGTGCGTGTTGGGGCGTTCTGTTTTAGGGTCGGGTATCTTTTGGAGTCTATAAGGTCTTGGATTTCATGGCGGAGGCGGGCATATTTATCAGTGTCATGGTCTTTTTGTTGGTGGAAGTGACAGTATTAGCTCAGCTTGAGATGTGGTGGTGGAGGGTTGGGAAGTGGTTTGGTCTCCAGGGGTTTCAGAAGTCTTTGTCTTTTTAATTTCTCCAGCATCTTAGACAAGGGCCTCCCTAAGTTGGAGAATCTCCGAATCCGGATGGCAATAATCTCCGCAGAAATAGGTTTGGTACCTGATGTTCCCCCAATAAGCCTCCTTCTTAGGCCATAAAACTTCCCGTTCTCTGCCTCTTCTTCTTCAATATCCATGACAGTTTCTCTCAACTGTCAAAAATCAGTAATCATGGAGGTCATCCTCTTCAGCTTGCCATAAATCGAGGGCTTGGTGCCCTTGATGATCATTTTAATCTGGTCATTCTTAGGGGGCCGAGTCTGCATTTTCAGAAGCTGGCTTCTCCAGCGGTCTACATACTCCTTGAAGCTTTCCTCCGACTTCTTCTTAGTGTTATCCAAATCACGGAGTGACAAATCAATTTCCAAATCTGTAACATATTTCTTCAGAAAAGCATCAGCCAGTTCCCTCCAATATTCCCTAATCTTCTTCTCAAGGTTGTGATACTAAACTACCGGCGCTCCCTCAAGTGACATCCCAAACATTTTCTGCACTTGACGCTTGGATAAACCCACTGAACTCATAACTGGAACATACTAACGGAGATGGACCCTCGGATCCCCATTCCCGTTGAACTTAGCCATATCCGGCATCTTGAACTGAGCTGGCAACTGTTCTTCGAAGGTCATTGCCTCATAATCTAACAACTCTTAATGTTTACCCCTCATTTTGCGGGTAACTATTTCAACCTGATCCCGAAGCTTTTGAAATTCTGCCTGAGACCCAATCACTCTGCCTGTTGCATACTCTGCCATGTCATCATCAAAAGCGGGGATATCATCCCCCAACCCATTCGGAGGCTCCTCGCACCTCACATTCTCAGAACTTCCCCCAGCACGGGGTACAACCATACCAGCCACAATAGTAGTCAAGGCTTGCAACTGTTCAGTAATTTTGGTGAGACCATTTTCCAACTGATCTATCCTGGATACCTCGTTATCGGATGTACTTATATCTGTTACCGGTCTTTTAGTGAGTCTTCCATCTTCCCTAACCCAACGGGAATCTATGATGTCTTTTATAGACATAGAGGGTGTTAACAAGATATATGTATGCATGAGATGAATGAGATGCATGCGATACAAGGAATATATCAACTCATTAAAATTTTCACACAAATCGGCCCATCATCATTTTAGATGCTTTTGGGCTAACTGTCATAGGAGTGAACTCGTATGACAGTTAGCCCAAAAAGTTCACATCTCATGGCAAGAAGTCCAACCGTATCCAAATGATAATGTTCCTAAACACAAACATATAATGGCCCATTGGCGTTTTAGAAGCTTTTGGCCCAATCATCATAAGATACATTTTTGTCCCAGTTTAAATGGCCCAACAAGCCCATACCTCATGACAAAAGGTCTGAATGGATCCAAAAGACAATGTTCCCAAACACAAGCATATAATGGCCCATTGGCGTTTTAGAAGCTTTTGGCCCAATCATCATAAGATATGTTCTTGTCCCAGTTTAAATGGCCCAACAAGCCCATACCTCATGACAAAAGGTCCGAATAGATCCAAACGACCATGTTCCCAAACACAAGCACAAGTAAATAATTCTTATTAGTTCTACGACTAAGGTTCGCATGCGGGTTTACGGGGGTGTGGACAAAGGCTCTCGCTAACGAAGGATTACCCACAACTAGGTCTCCCCACTCAAGGGTCCGAGCGACCAAGTGAGCGCACCTTTTTTATATACTAAGGTACTTGCCAAGGAGCTATGGTGTGTGACTGACTGTCAAATGGATTTCCTGTTGTAGATTCCCCAGAGGGAGGGTGGAGCGAGGCTCTCTTAAGTACCCAAGCCTATTAGGCTCTTATCGCTTGGTGTCAGGAATAAACAACGAGTTAGGTGCCTTCACAGCTTTTCCTTATAGAAAGTTAGTGAGTGAAGGAAGACACCAAACCATTACCTAGCCTTAAAAGTGCCTTTGATTTAACCCCTTTTAACCCACTATAGGAACGGTTAACTTAAAGCAAAAATCATAATATTACAAGATATTATTTCGGGGCCGATTCTCTATCCCCAGTGGAGTCGCCAGACTGTGGGACACAGAAACAGGGCGACATATGTTGTTCCGGGCTCACGGCCCAGTTGGGAGTACGGAGTAGCCCGCAGGGGACTAAACCGGAGAATAAAAGAGTCTTCACCCGATGTGAACCGGGAAAATGATTTAAGGCCGCACTCACCCCTCGCAAGGGAAGACCTCAAACCGTTGGGTTCAAAATGGTCCCTTACTTATGCCACTTGTAATAAAATGATTTGTGCAATAATTTAATCAAGTCTAGCAACATATATTCCTAAGGGTATTCTATTTTTAAGTTCGCATGCATAAATCAAAAGTTCATCTAAGTTCACATGTAACACATTTTCATATTTGCATACAACTTATTTGCATATAATCTATGTCCAAATTTGCATACAACCTATTTTCATACAATCTATGTCCAAATTTGAATACAACCTATTTGCATACAATCTATGTCCAAATTTTGCATATAACATATTTGCATATAATCTATGTCCGAATTTGCATGAATAAAGATAAATTGAAATACGGCAAGCATACAATGTCATAAACACATTATAATCATGGACACAGAAATGAAAACAAATGGTAGTTATACAATCATACATAATAAATAGAAACAATTAGGTATATAATGCAAAGAAATAACCAAAGAGGCAATTGTACATCAAAATAAACGTGCCATGATGCAATTTGAAAGATAAATAATGGAAGAGAAAAGAGATACGACATATGCCCACATATATATAGGACTTCAAGTGTCTGTTTGAACGTATCTCACATTCAATCGAATGCACTTTGTCCGGTGCGGAAAAACGTCATAGTAAAGGTAGCCCGTAGGCTTTCTATCCCTCAAAATGGAGGACCTTTAATCCAACTTGATTTGCCCATGCGCGATGCAACATGATGCATGATTATGTAAGAAGATGACATACAAAGAAAAGCAAATAACGAAATAAAAGGCGTGGTGAAGTATCGTGGTAAAGGTAGACGGTAGGCTTTTTATCCCTCCAAATAGAGGACCTTTAATCCAACTTACTAGGCCCATGCGCATCACATCATAATGCATATAAGTAAAGACAACAATATTAGACTTCGTATCCCCGAATGAACACGTCTTACATTCAACAGAATATACATCATCCGGTGCGACAAAACATCGTGGTAAAGGCTTTTAATCCCTCGACATGGAGGACCTTTAATCCAACTTACTAAGCCCATGCGCTAATAACATAATGCATATAAAAATAAAGACAACAATATCGGACTTCATATACCTGATTGAACGTATCTTACATTCAACCGAATATACATCATCCGGCGCGGAAAAGCATCGTGGTAAAGGATTTTAACCCCTCGACATGGAGGACCTTTAATCCAACTTACTAAGTGCATGCGCTAATAACATAATGCATATAAAAATAAAGACAACAATATCAGACTTTGTATACCCGATTGAACACCTCTTACATTCAACCGAATATACATCATCCGGCGCGGCAAAGCATCATGGTAAAGGATTTTAACCCCTCGAAATGGAGGACCTTTAATCCAACTTACTAAGCCCATGCGCTTTATCTAATCATTACACAAACAAATAACATGCAGAAATTAAATAACGGATAATAAACAAACAAGACAAAATAAATCGAAATATGTGCCATTTGTTCAAGTGGTACGTGGAGTTGTATCCCAAATACAGACAGCACTATCGTCCATTCGGATTTGGCTACGGAGTTTACGTCCCACAAGAGGCGACACATTTTCCATTTTATTCAAGGGCTACAACACACATCATTCCATAATACTCATGCAAATAATAAACAATAAAAATACAAATGAAAATAGATGTAAAAAGTGCCCTCAGGTCTAACCTTTTACGTCGACTCTCGGACTCGCGTTACACGGTGATCGGAAGGGCTAACGCTCTGCAACTTTTCTGGTTCACTGGTTTACGTCTTTCATCACTGTTTTCACTGCTCGGGCTGCTGTTTTCAATGTTTCGCTGCTATTTTTGCTGATGTTTTTCAGTCACTATTTTTTCTGTATAAGGCCACTGTTTATGCATTTTTTTGGTAGTTTCAGGGGTACTGTGCTGCTATTTTTCGATACTTATGTGGACTATTTTGGGCTGTAATTTTTGGTAATGTAGGGGGAATTTCGGTGATGCAGAGGCTGTATGGGGTGCAGATTTCGGTGGTTACAGTGGAGTTTTGTGACTGTTTTGGTGATGCAGTTTTGGTGCGTTAGGGGACTGTTTCAGGGGTTCTAGGGATATGTTTTATTGCGGCAATGAGGACTGTTTTGAGGGGTTTGTATGCTCGATTTTAGGTAGTGAAGGAGGTTGTTTTGCGTGTATGGAGGGTGGTGTTTTTGGTTGGTGATTTTCGGTGGTGGATGGTGTTTAGGGGGATGTGTATACGGTTCTTGAGAGTGAAAGATGAGAAGAGAAATTTCTTGTGCTTGTCTTTGAGGTGGGCGTGAATGGCTAGGCTTTTTCTCTTTGTGTATGCGTGAGTTGGAGAGAGAGGGGGAGTGTTGGTTTTGGGTTTCTTTTATAGACAAAGGCTAGGGTTTCCATGTGCTTGAATATGAAGGAGACCAATTAGTCTCATACAAGGAAAACCTATTATTTGATTGGAGACAAGATTTGGTTTAATTAGGGAGTTAATATATTTGATTTATCTTAATTAGGCATGCAATTATTTATATTTTATTTATTTTATTTTGATTTTCCCATGTGTTAAATATGCATTTTAATTACTTGGATGTGTATTAAGGGCCTTGGGCGTGCATGGGCCATGTTTGGGCGTGGGCTTGGCTTTGGTTGGTGGGTTTGTTGGTAAGCTTAATGGTGTGTGGGCTTGCGTGGGGTTTTAGGTCAAGGCAAAAGGAGTTGGTGAGGATTTTGGGCCGGGGTTAATTGGTTTGCGGATGTTTTAGGCTAGGTGAATTTTAAAACGAAGGTCCACCAACGAGCCCGAAGCTAAACAAGCGAGTCAAATTCGACAAAGTACTGATTTCCATCTTTTCCCTTCCGACGTCCGTTTCCTACGACTTCCGCGACTTAAAAGGTAGTGTCTCCATGTGAGACTCCTCATTGGGACTTATATGAAAAAATATAGTGCCTATAGTTAGGAAAATATATTACATATATTGGCATATATATTGTATATATGTTTCGGACTTGGAGGTCCACCTACTGGATCTATGAATTGGATGAGATCCAATTGATCTTAGAGATCTACCTAGTTAAATTTTATACAACTTGTTGGCCAAAGTCAAGGTTGTGTATCTTTTAATGGGATCCTAGCCCACTAGGAAACTAGGTTTCCCGAGTACTCCACAGAGGGTTAGAGGCTCGCCGAAAAATAGTGGAAGGCAAGTATTAAATTTGCAATTTCATTTAGATACTTTCCAATACGCGCTCATTTCTTTTTTCGTCATTAATTATATTAGTTGGACTAATATTCAATTGTTATTTTAATTAAACAGTTGGACTGCATTCAAACTACTTCATTTGTAGTTGGTTATATAATTGGATTATAGTAATCAATACATTTGAATGTAACCAATCAATTGTAGTTGATTATATAGTTAAACTATAGTAATCATTATATTTAATTGTACCTGAAATTGTTGATTGGATAGTTGGACTATGGCAATCAAGATGGCTGAAAGATTAGCGTTAAAGGACATAATCCTGGGGAAAATGTCTTTAACGGCTTTAATTTTCAGATTGGGAATAGAACTTAAGGATAGTCCTGGGAGCTGAGATGTTATTCTATTTGATAGAGAAACCTCTCAAGCATGAGCCCGGAGTTGAGCGAATAGTAGAGCATGAGCTTAGGAAGACTCATTGTGATGATAACTTTAGTACTCAATCTGTTATGCACAGCCAGAGCTTCTTAAAAGGACATATCCCAAGTTGTCTGCCTAAACTGTGGTAAACAGGGTCACTAGAAGTGTGATTGCCGTATGGACAAGGCATACATGAAGGAAGTGAAGGCGGGACAAGGCTCCGACTTCAGAAATGTTTGTTGTAAACATGTTCACTACTGGTTTTAAAATTGGGTTTTTGATACTAGATGTGGTATATAAATATATGTACTGATGTGCGGGATCTGGTGAGAAGCAGGAGACTAACTTCAGATGAGATCGACCTACAAGTCGGAAACAAGACGAGAGTCACTGTTTTGGCCATAGGAACCTAAGTTTTGGAACTGCCTTGGGGCATGTACTTAAATTAGGAAACTGTTATAACGTATCTAGTTTGACTATGAACCTTATCTCTGTATCTAGTTTAACCCCTTGCGGGTATACCATTGTATTCCAGAACACAAGGTGTTTTGTTTATAAAGATGATATTGAGATATACACATTAGATGTGAATAACAGTCTTTATATTTTGAATGTAAATGAATCTCAAACATATAATATAACAAACAAATAACTCAAATTGAGTAAATCAAATGAGAGTTATTTGTGGTATTGTCATCTGGGATGCATTAACAAGATTCGTATATCCACACTTTCGAAGAGTGGATACTTGGACAGATTTGATTCTAATTCAAATGATGTCTACGAATCTAGTTTAATTAGGCAAAGTGCCTAAAATACCTTTTACTTGGTAAAAGTTCAAGTGCCATCGATCTGTTTGCCCTCGTTCATAGTGATGTAAGTGGGCCCATGTCTAGCTAGGCTAGAGGTGGATATGAATACTTCGTAACCTTTACGGATGTGGCATCGAACGATTAATTTGGAAGTAATCGATAAAATAATATATTCAATATATTATACGAAATTGGATTTCGACGCGGAATTAAAATTAGATTTTAATTCGGGCAAACGAATTAAATTATAATTAATTCGTAAGCGACGTGAATAGTGATTTCTCTAGGCAAAATCATTTAATTACGTCTCAACGGAAAATTCGTTAATTTGGAATTAGCGAACCCGAGCCCGGGATTGTTTGTGAGCGCATTCGCATTTCAAATTCGAGTGCGACACGCAAGTCAAATCACTAGTCGCATCAAGTGTCAAATCATTAGTCACTTTGAGTTATGTGACAACTTGTCACTTGATTGATTGAGTGATGTGACTTGATGGAAGTGGTTGGAAAGCTTTTTGAAAGCTTGAATGACATATATTATTATTTTATGTTTTGGTATATGTTGAATTGATTTTAGAAATCAATTAACCATTACACATTTTCATCTTTCTCTTCTCCCACAAGGTTTGGAGCCAAACTTCTTCTCTCTCTCACGCCCATTTGGGCTGTATTTTTCTTCTGGTTTTGGGTTACTGTCGAGAGCAAAGGGAAGCAAAAAGTGATGATTTTGTTGGAAAATCAAGGTGCTAGCACACATTCGGGGTCATGCGAAGGTGATAGAGAAACCCACCCGTGAGCTTGGGATCATTTAACAAAGCTTGGAGCTTGATGAAGACCACACATGGCCGAATCTTGGAGAGGGAAAGTAGCTCACTGCTGTGACTTGGAGGAGGCAGAAAATTGAATTTTTGTTGTCCACTGCATCGCTCAACCGCTCGATGTAAGTATTCTGCAACTTCCTCATTGTATTCACACATGTTTATGCTTGATGATTCTATCCTCGGAACCGTAGAAACTCTAACAATTGGTATCAGAACGGAGTAAAAGCATGAAATATGATTTAGGGCTTAAAATTTGGGTAAAATGTTTTTTAGCATGATTTTATGAAATTGGATGAATGAGTATGCTTAAATGTGTTTTAATTGAGGATTGATTGGATCAATTTAAAGAAATTGTGATTGGATCATTTTTTCCCCAAAATCTTGTGTTGGCCGAGAGTTTAAGAACCCTAAATGTCTTGGAATTTTTTGATTTTTGATCATTGGATGACTTGAATCAATTGGGAATGTTGATTTAATATTGATTGTGGATTCAATTGGATTGAAATCGAAATCGATTTAAAATTCCCTACAATTGCCGAGAGCTAAAACATGTTAATTGGGTTTGATTTTGATCAAAATGTGTTGGACACTAATTGATGTAATTAAGTATGATTAATTAGGCTAATTTGATGTTTTGGAAATATTGATTTGGGTAATTAATTATGCTATACACTTTATTTTAATTAAATTGTGAAATTGGATTTTTTGTAATTTAATTATTTGGGCTTAAATTGGATTTGGGCTTGTTATGTTGTAAATGGGCTTATTGGGCTTCGTTGTACCAAGAATGGTTTAGGCAAATTGGTTGGATCCAATTGGGCTCAAAACCGCTTCCATAAAGCCCAAATGCGACTAATGGACCTTTAAAGTTTAATTGGGCCTAATGGGCCTAAACTGATTTCTAGGCTTATGGGGTAATTCCTTGATTGGGCTTTGGTTGCCGAAGCCCACACCTTAAAGAAATTAATTAAAAGCCCATTGACTTTAATTAAATTAACGTTGGACGTTAATCGGGCTTTGAGACCCGTAACAATTAAATTTGGAATTTAAGTCGTAAAAGGTTTATTAATAAAGTGTAGTATTTAATTTGGAATTAAATAGCGAATGAATATTAAGTACAAATTGAATTGGATTCAATTTTGTAATTTAATTTAATTCGAGAATTCGTACTTTGAGTACTTATTCATAAAACGAGTTTGACTCGCACAAAATCAAATCGTTGTTTGAACATTGGTTGGTCATTAATTATCAGATTAATTAATTTGATTAGATTGATTGATAACATGCTTGTGTGAATACATGGTTGCGATGCATGAATAATGTATATCGGATGGATATTAGATGGGTGGGGCAATTTTAGAAATTGTTGTAATAAATTCGGAATTTATTAATTGGACCTGCGTGTCCAGCCTTATTACCTCCTTACTCTTTGTATTCTCTTCTCACATATTCCCCTCAATGTAAATGAGGTTTCTTTAGAAGTGTAGAATAACGGGTAGAAGTAATACATGTGCTAGCTTGAGAGAGAAAAATGGAGAGATTTGATCTAGGATCAATGTGTAAAGTATCCATCCGCATATCATCATTATTTTATTCACATGCTCTTTATTATGTGTTTAGAATGCATGTTTAAGGGTGTATGATGATGAGACCTTAACAAAGATAATAAATTGGTTGCCAATTTGCACTCGAAAAACCCTCTCAAAATATTAAGCGTTTTTCCTTCCATTTAGTGATTCTTACTCAAGATCTAAGACTGGCATTGGCTTGTTGGCCAAAGTCAAGGCCTTTGTCCGTCGAGGATATGTTTGAATCACGAGAGCTTTGTTCCATATCGGTGTCTTGTCCAAGTCGTGATTTATTGGCCAAAGTCAAGATCACTTCTTGTCCATCGAGATCGATTACGAAGCTTTCCATGGTCAATGGGTCACGCTTGACTGGGATCACTAAGTTTGTTGTGCCAAAGCCAAGGCTTAGTTGATTCAGAGGAAAAAGGTTAGGCAATATATTAGATATATTGGCATATATAAGATATATGTTTCAGACTTGGATGTCCCCCTACCGGATCTAGGAATTGGATGAGATCCAATCGATCTTAGAGATCTACCTAGTTAATTATCATACAATTTGTTGGCCAAAGTCAAGATTGTGTGATATTTAACGGGATCCTAGCCCACTAGGAAACACGGTTTCCCGAGTACTCGACAGAGGGTTAGAGGCTCGCCGAAAAATAGTGGGAGGCAAGAATTGAATTTGCAATATTCGTTTCATTACTTGCCATACGCGCTCAATCAAATATCATTCGTCAAATAAATTAAATGTTAGTTGGACTAATATTTAAATGTTGTTTTAATTAACAGTTGGACTGTATTCAAACAATTTAATTATAGTTGATTAAATAGTTGGACTATAAAAATCATTATAATTAATAGTACCGAAAATCGTTGATTAAATAGTTCGACTATTAGAATCAAGATAAAATTGAAAGATTAGTGTTTAAAACATAATCCTGGGGAAAATGTATTTAAACGACTTTAATTTTTCAAATTTGGAAAAGTTTCGGATGGTCCTGAAAATTAATAAGTTACTTTATTTGATAAAATAACATATTAGACCTAAGCCCGGAGTTAAGAAAATAGTAGAGCATGATCTTTGGAAGATTCATGTGATGATAACTTAAGTGCTTAATCCATTAAGCTTGTCACAGTAGACTCCTTAATTTCTTAATCAGAACTGAGGATTAGATCCTTAAAGTATGATGATGAAATTGAAGGATCTTCATAAATCTATTTTAGATTTTAGAAGTATTAAATTGCAATAATAAACTCTTAGAGAGTTAATGACTATTCTGAATGAGATAAAGTCAAAGTTTGCAATAAGGCAAGTAGCGCAAGGCGCACTTTACTTCGACATTCCAAAAGACCAAGGCTAGGCCAAAGGCTTCAAGGATGTTAGAAAAGGGCAAAGGGAAAATCATTATAATCTTCTGGGAAGATAAAGGACATATCCCAAAATGTCTGCCTAAATTGTGGCAAACGGGATCGCGGAAGCGTGACTGCCGTTTGGACAAGGAAGACATGAAGGAATTGAAGATGAGCAAGGCTCTGACTTCAAATATGTTTATCATAAATATGTTCACTACTAGTATTAAAATTGGATTTTAAATACTTAGTGTGATATATATATATATATTATATATATATATATATATATACTGGTGATCAGAATATGCTATGAGCAGGATATTGACATCAATTGAGATTTATCTGCGAATTGGAAATGGGACGAAAGTCACTATTTTAACCGTAGAAACCTAAGTTTAGGAACTACCATTTGGGTGTGTACTTAAATTTAGAAATTGTTATAATGTAACTAGTTTGACTAGATACATTATCTCTATATCAGTGTTTAATCTATTGCGGATAAACCTTTATATTCTAGAACACTAAAGTGTTTCACTATATAAAGATGATATTGAGATAAACACATTAGATGTGAATAACATAATTTATATTGTGAATATAAATAAAATCTCAAGCGTATAACATGACAAACAAATAGCTCAAACTGATCTGATCAGATGAAACTTTAATTGTGGCATTGTTGTCTGGGACACAATTAAACAAGAGTCGTATATACGCACTTTTGAAGAGTGGGTACTAGGACATAATTGATTCCATTCAAATAAAGTCTACGAATCTAGTTTATTGAGCAAAGTGCCTATAACACTATTTATTTGGTAAATGTGCAAATGCCACCTATCTGTTAGCCCTAATTCATGGTGAAGCAAGTGGGCCAATGTCTAGCTAGGCTAGAGGTGGATATGAATATTTCGTGACCTTTACCGATGTGGCATCGCGTTATGGTTATGTGTCTCTTTTGAAGAACATAAATCGGAAACTTTTAAAGTTTCGACACGAAATAGACAAACAGATCGGCTAAAGTATTAAATCGTCATGGTTAGACCATGATGAAAATACTTAAGCAGTAAGTTTCTAAAATACTTGAAAGAGTATAATATTCTTTAAATGAGGACTCCTCCCGGAACACGTCATTTTGATGGTGTGTCCGAACCGAGTGACCGAATTTTGTCGGACATGATAAGGTTAATCATGAGTCACTCTGAGCTACCATTTCCTTCAAAGGATAAGCATTAACAGTGCAAAACTTATTTAGAATAAGGTTCCATAAAATCTGTTTGACAGATTTCATATTAGATATGAACATGATAAAAACTAGGTTTTCACATTCCTGAAAATTTGGGTATGCTGGGCATATGTTTGGATGATACCAAATTAAAACCCAAATTGGATAAGTGCCAATTGTAGGTTATCCTAGGGATACCAAAGTATAGTTCTTATACATCTCACATGAGAACAATGTAATTGTTGCTCGCCATGCGGTTTTCCTCAGAGGAATACTGATATGCAGTGGTAAGTGGGAGGATAGTAAAACTCGATGAAAATCAGAGTATTACTATTCAAGGCACCGATTCTTTAATGGAACACATATAGTTCATCAAGGATGAAACTATACCAGTAATCTTCGAATACAAAAGAACCGCGTATGATGGAGAGATTCAGAAAACAACCTGGGGTTTGGGTTTCTGATCTCACCTTATAAAGAAGTCAATCTTTTGAGGAATACCAACTGACTACGTTTGAGGAAGTGATACAAGGTATCGACTCCCTATTATGGCAAAGTGCCATGACATCCGAAATGGATTCCATGTATATTAACTATGTTTGGATACTAGTTGATGTACCGTAAGGCATTGTGCCTATTGGTACTGTAAGTCTTCAAGGAATATATACATGGATGGCAACATACCAACGTATAAAGCTAGGCTTTTAGCGAAAAGGTATCGTTATCAATATTGTGTTGATTACAACGAAACCTTTTACCTGTTGCCACGGTAAATCCATTTGGATAATGTTTGCTAATGCTGCATGTTTCATTTATGAAATATGTCAGCTGAACGGGAAAATCACTTTCCTGAAAAGGAAACCTTTTGGAGGATGTTTACAACATCCTGACGGTTTTGTCGTACCAAAACTAGCAAACAAGGTTTGCAGGTTATTCGATCCATGTTTGGATTGAAGCAAGCATAGGTTCTTAGAATTTTCGTTTTGATGTAATCATAATAGTTTATGATTTAATTCAAAACGAAATGATTCTTGTGTATATAAGGAGGTTAATGGGAGCGCACTAACAATAAATGTCCTATAATAATGATAATATGTCATTTCTTGGAAATGATATTCCCATGATAATTATCGGTGAAAGCTTGGCTTTATTAAACTCTCTGAGAAATCGTACATTGAAAAATTTACGCGACCTGGTGTCTCATATGCTTTGAGCATATGAATTCACAAACAGGCCAATCCAAGTGATAGTCACTGGATTATGGAGATGGAGAACTTGAAGTGACTGGGTTCACTACTGCAAGTTCCCTAACCGATAAAAACGGTACTATAAAGTTTGAGTAACGAAACAGTGAGCTGGAAATCTTCCAAGCAAGATGCTGTTACCGAATAAACAACAAATACAGGCCATTGCTGCAGCTGAGGCAGTAATAGAAGCCATTTGGGTCGATACAAATCTAATTAGATTAGATATAGTTCTATTAGCCGCTGAGCTAGGCTTCAGCGCGGGCTAAAGAATAAATGGTCTCATCAACGATTGAGATAAATACTTCGATATTCATCTGATTCGTTCGAATCATACATCGTGGCGATGTGATGATCGAATAAATCGCATCAGACGATAATCATGCAAATCCGCTGACGAAAGCCTTTCTCAGCAATTTGAGCGAACCGTACATAGTTCGGGTGGTAGACACTCGAGTGACTGGCTATAGGCCAAGTGGGAGATTGTTGGACAATTATGACCCATAGCGTCACTATTTGTACATATCATGGTGTTGTTGTACAAATTAACTATGTGACAAAGGAGATTGCACTCTTATCATTTGTTATTAGATCACCAAGATGTATAAATGATAGGAGGTCCTTATGATTAGTTCCTGGATTGAGAATGATATGAGACAGTATCAATCCACGAAGGATTAATCATTAAACATCCCTAGTCAGAGTATTATTGAGATTGGACATCGATAAATACGTAAAAGACTAGTATTACACTTGTGGGCGTTGTGAGGGCACAACGGTATAGTTCTCATATATTTGGGTATAGTATACTCATGCAAGTGCAGTATGAGGTTGTGTTTACCGATGGTACGGGAAACAATTTCGCTCTGGATAGACCCCCTCAGAATTCCATTGGTAGTATGACTATGTGTCTATGGAAGTTCGAAATCAGGGTAGGTGTATTTGGTCTTAACCTGAGACTTGCACCGCTAATACTTGTGACAATCAATATACTTTGGTTTTGGTCGTCCAGGGCTTTAACAGGTTCTGTGTACACCTCTTCTGGGTATATTGAGAATCGTAGTGTGTTGGGTGTGATGTCAAGACAGAAGTATCACTCCAGTCATATGGAGATGATGATCGCGCAGGGATACATAACTGGTTCTCTAAGGGTTGCAACCATCGGGATAATATGACTTGGTAATGATTATCTGATAATAAAGAGACTAGTTACTAGTGATCCGATGTATGCTTCGTACGGGGCAGGCACTGTACCAGCCCCAGGCCTTGCATGTGATCATTCGATACTGGATCGAAATACGCAATACTACGTATACTACTCCTGATATAGATCGCTTATTCCTGTAAGCATGTTTCTGGAGAATTGGGTAGGCATGGCGCTTTGCTAGAAGCCAACTTTGTCTTGTAAATCGGTAAAAATGTAGTACTAGGTACTTACGTGTTCGGATAGTCCGACGACCGTATTTACTGCCAACATATCCGGGGATCTCATGGGTCACTTCCCGAAGATTCACCGATGATGTAATTATTATTCAGGGATTAATTAGATGAGAGAGAAAATTAATCTGAGATTAATTACGGAGATATTTTATCTGGGATAAAATATCATTTTAAGAGAGAAAATGATTAATTTGGAATTAATCGATAAAATAATATATTCGATATATTATACGAAATTGGATTTCGACGCGGAATTAAAATTAGATTTTATTTCGGGCAAACGAATTAATTTAGAATTAATTCGTAAGCGATGTGAATAGTGATTTCGCTAGGCAAAATTATTTAATTACGTCGCAACGGAAAATTCGTTAATTTGGAATTAGCGAACCCGAGCCCGGGATTGTTTGCGAGCGCATTCGCATTTCGAATTCGAGTAAGGCACGGAAGTCAAATCAAGCATCAAATCACTAGTCGCATCAAATGTCAAATCATTAGTCACTTTGAGTGATGTGACAACTTATCACTTGATTGATTGAGTGATGTGACTTGATGGAAGTGGTTGGAAAGCTTTTTGAAAGCTTGAATGACATATATTATTAATTTATGTTTGGTATATGTTGAATTGATTTTAGAAATCAATTAACCATTACAAATTTTCATCTCTCTCTTCTCCCACACGGTTTGGAGCCAGACTTCTTCTCTCTCTCACGCCCATTTAGGCTGTATTTTTTCTTCTGGTTTTGGCTTACTACCGATAGCAAAGGGAAGCAAAAAGTGATGATTTTGTTGCAAAATCAAGGTGCTAGCACACATTCGGGGTCATGCGAAGGTGATAGGGAAACCCACCCGTAAGCCTGGGATCATTTAACAAAGCTTGGAGCTTGATGAAGACCACACATGGCCGAATCTTGGAGAGGGAAAGCAGCTCACTGCCGTGACTTGGAGGAGGCAGAAAATTGAATTTTTGTTGTCCACCGCATCGCTCAACCGCTCGATGTAAGTATTCTGTAACTTCCTCATTGTATTCACACATGTTTATGCTTGATGATTCGATGCTCGGGACCGTAGAAACTCCAACAAGGGGATGTTATTAGGGACTATTTTCGGTGATATTATGGGACAGTTTCAGGTTGTGTTTGTGCGGCAATGGGGTGTTTTGGTTTGGTGTTTTCGGTAATAGAGGGAGGAGGAGAGGAGAATTATTCTTGTTGCTTCTTGCTTGTATTTTTTGTGTCAAATGAGAGAGATTTCTTGTGTGAATGAGCTAGGGTTTGGATGTGTGGTGAATGGTTCTTTTTATAGGCAAAAGGGCGAATCCATGTTTGAAAAGGAAAGGGGCCAATTAGTGTCTTATAAGGAAAACATATATTTAATTGGGGAGAAGATTTGTTTTGATTAGGAATATCATATATTTGATTTGTTTTTATTTAGGTAGGGATATATTTTATATTTTATTTAATTTATTTTAATTTGGTATGTGATTTTTTAAATTTGTTTTAATTTCACCATGTGTTAAATATGTGTTTTATAAATTTGGATATGTTTTATGGGCTTGGGCGTGTGTGGGGGGCTAACAGTAAAACCAGAAATACCGACACCGTTCAAACGCCGATTCGATCGCTACACGAACTCCCGCAATCTACTTGACGTTCGAACGTGTTCACGAACGCAACACGAACGAAAATAGTGAACATGTGAATTGAATCTGATGACATAATAATTCAGAATTTCCCATTATGACGTCTGTTTCTCGCTACTTCCGTGACTTAAAAGGTAGTGTCTCCAAATGAGACTCATCATATGGACTTACATGCAAAATGCAGTGCCTAGAGCGACTTCCGTAACTTATCAAGTAGTGCATCCATACGAGGCTCATCATCAGGCCATATGTAAAAATTCAGTGCCTACAATCACCCCCACTTTGATGGGACTTGTGCTGTGTGTGACAGTGACAATCCTATTAAGGTTATGCATGCATTTTTACTTACCTGGCTCGCCAGCTGCTACCTGACTTACCTGTTCCTTTAGACTGAGTTGATATGATGGCGAGGTGTTTCGACCCCCAAGGTTCATCCTTGCAAGATACTGCAATCTCTAGGAATCACTACCAGACTGAGCTGATATGGTGGCGAGGTACTTCGACCCCCAAGGTTCATCCCTACAAGATGTTGTGATCTCTAAGAATCACTATCGGACTGAGCTGATATGGTGGCGAGGTGCATCGACCCCCAAGGTTTATCCTTGCAAGATGTTGTGATCTCTAGGAATCACTACCGGACTGAGCAGATAAGTGGTGGTTCCTTCTCGAACCATTACTGTAAGGTGGTCCATTCCCAAACTGTTACTGTGAGGTGGTTCATTCCCAAACCATTACTGTGAGGTGGTCTATTCCCGAACCGTTGCTATGAGGTGGTCCATTCCCAAACCATTACTGTGAGGTGGTCTATTCCCGAACCGTTACTGTGAGGTGGTCCATTCTCGAACTGTTACTGTGAGATGGTCCATTCCCGATCATTTATTTAAACGATCGGATGTGAGTTGCATCAGATACTTTGAAGGATCTCTAGTTTTGACACTAGGCATCATTTGAGGGCAAAAATATGTATACCTATTGGGACCATCTCATAAGAGGCAGTGCAGTATATTGGCACAGAACGTCACATCACGTGATCTGTTTTGACCTGATGTAAGTAGTGAAGAGCAGAAAGATAAATCGAGTGTGGGGACGACCAGCCTACCCCTTGTCATACAATAATGTTTCAGGAATGGACCACCGCACAGTAATGGTTCGAGAATGGACCACCTCACAGTAACAGTTTGGGAATGGACCACCTCACAATAACGGTTCTGAACCAGACTCAAAGTGTGTGTGTGCCGAGGTTCTTTTACAGCTTGATCCTTAAGTAAGCCAACTCGATGACTTTGTTTCAAAGAATGGGACCAATGGGTCAAACTAACCTAGATGTCTTGATCATACTCTGTAATTACTTCTTCGTACTCAATGTGATATGAATTTTTTTTCTTTTCATTCGTCTTTTTTTTTTCAATCAACACATCTACCATTTAAGGTAGCATTTCTCCTCATGGTGGTCCTAATACTCACCCATGGGTAGTTTCATGCTTATCGGTTATAGGTGGTTTACTTTTTCTTCTTTAGAGACTTTTCTTTTGTTTCCAACCATATCACATATCTTAACGCAAGTAACTCAAGATGGACATCTAAGTGAACAGTCATTCACCGATCTGTCATCTCTTCAACTAGTTATCTTGTCAACTATTCAGGCTTCCACTGCTAAGATCCTATAATCAAGTGCTCGCGAGTCTAGTCGAGATCAACCACTCAAAATTCCGGATGAGAGCACATCTCGTACTTATCATTTTTGAGGTTTTGCCTTAAAGCAAACAATATCATCATCAGACTTATGCCTAACCATTAAGGATTTCTCTCTCTCTCTCTCTCTCTTTTCACCGGAATTCTTCCTTTCAACTGCTGATAGTGTGAGCCTTGACCTTGGGATTCATTCTCAAAAACTTCTGGTAATGTAGGCCTCGACCCTGGGATTCATTCCCAAAACTGGTGATAATATGGGCCTCAACCCGGGGATTCATTCCCGAAAACTTCAGACAATGTATTGTTGTTATCGTCTTACTTGTGTGTTGCCGCTATTCCTTCTTTTCTTCGAAACCTGTAAATATAAACAAGACAAAAAATGCATGTATGTGATATGTACACATGCATGCACTGATGTACTCCCTGTTCTGATGGGTTAGGCCTTCATTGTGCTTCTTGGTGCCATTTGCCTACGCGTTACTTTTGTCTTATGGCTCGAGTTCTCGGCATATCCCTTATTCCCTTTTGTTTGAGTTTGCCGTTTTTTTATTCTTTTTTGAAACCTACAAACACTGAACAAACAAAAAATGCAAGCACGTTACGTGTATGCATGCATGGATGTGTTTTCTATTTCGCTGGGTTAGGTCTTTCGCTAGTTCTTTCAGTAATCGCTTGGTCTTCTATTCTTCAGGAAAAATATTGCTTCAATTTGTCAACGTTGATTGGCTTGGTGGACTCGTTTCCTTCTAAATTTGACAGTCTCACTGCGCCATTTCCCATCACCTTCTTGACTATGTTGGGTCCTTCCCAGTTTGGTCTGAACTTTCCTCTCAGGTCCATCGTCGACGGCTTTGATTGCTTAAGAACTAGATCACCTTCTCTGATCCTGGTAGGGCACACCTTCTTGTTGAACGCCCGAGCCAACCTCTTCTAGTATATCTACATATGAAGTAAGGACTTCATTCTCTTCTCATCCAGTAATACTAACTGTTCGAGTCTCTGCGAGGCCCATTCTTGTTAAGGTAATTCTGCCTCCGCTAGTTCCCACATAGACTGTATCTCTACTTCCACTGGTAAAACTACTTCCATTCCGTAAACCAACGAATATGGCATGGCTCCCGTTGCCGTTCACACAGAAGTTCTGTACCCCCACAGGGCGTACGGTAGTTTGTCTACCCAATCTCTATAACTCTCTGTCATCTTTGCTAGTATATTCTTTAGCATTTTATTGGCTGCTTCTACTTCCCCATTCACATACTGTCTATAAGGTGACGACTTGTGATGTCTTATTCCGTGCTTCTGCAGCATCGACTTTGTTTCTCCTTGAAACTGGACTCCGTTGTCTGTTACTACATGATGAAACATTCCGTATCGACATATGATATTCTGGGCTATGAACTTTCCCATCTGCTTTGCTGTAACAATACGAAATGACTCGGCTTCCACTTATTTTGAAACGTAATCTACGGCCACTACTATGAAACAATGTCCATTCGATTTGTGTGGTTGAATTTCTCTGATCATGTCAATTCCCCAGGCTGAGATAGGCCACGGCTCCGATAACCCATGCAATTTTGTGTGAGGTAAATGGTTCAAGTTATTGTGCGCTTGACAATCGTGACAATGCTTCACCAGCTTTGCGCAGTCAGCCCCCATGGTCGACCAGTAGAAGCCTAGTCTTACAATCTTGCGGGACAAATTCAATCCATTCATGTGTGGTCCACATACTCCGGCATGTACTTCTTTCATTGCTTTCTGAGCCTCTTCCTTCCTTAAGCACTTCAGTTGGATGCCATTCGCTTGTCTCTTGTAAAGTTCTCCCTTCAAACTCATATATTGGGAAACTAACTTTTGAATGGCTATCATGTCTTTCCTACTTGCTTCTTCTGGGAATTCCCCACATTCCAAGTATCTCTGAATATCATAGTACCAAGGTTTCCCATCGTTGACCTCTATTTCTAATATCCACCATATCTCGTAAACGGGTCTGCTTGCTATTGTCAACACTATAGCTCTCATCACTAACTTTTCTGGATTTTCCCAAGTTATGGCTAGGGTAGCCAATGCGTCTGCTATTTGATTCTCTTCCCGCGGCAAATGCTGGAATTTACAATCGGGGATAGCCTGTGCCAGCTTCCTGAGGTGAAAAAGGTAGTGTCTCAACTGCTCCTCCTTCAATTCCCATTCTTCTTGCATCTGTCGGACTACCAACATCGAGCCTCCGTAGACCTCGACGTTCTTAGCTCTCAAGGTTATCAATGTCATCAGTCTGAAGGCACATGCTTCATATTCGGACATGTTGTTGGTTACTCCGAACGTCAACCTCTTTTCCATAGGCAGGGTTTCTCATTCGGGGGTTACTATCACGATCTTTATTCCGGCTCTTTTGTAGTTTACCATTCCGTCGAAATACATCTTCCATCCTTGGACCATTATTACCTGGAATTCCTTGTATGGGAATTCAAACTTATATTAATCACCTTCTATGGGTTGTAGTGCTAGGAACTCCGCTACGGCTCGACCTTTGATTACTTTAGAAGTAAGATATTCAATATCAAACTCTATCAGTAATACAAACCATCTGCCTAACCTCCCTACTAGCTAAGGTACCGAATGTAGATACTTCAAGGGATTCTCCTTTGCTACCACTTGGATTTTGTAAGATTGTAAGTAATGACTGTTGGACAATTATGGCCCATAGCATCACTATTTGTACAGATCATGGTGTTGTTGTACAAATTAACTATGTGACAAAGGAAATTGCTCTTTTATCATTTGTAATTAGATTACCAAGATGTATAAATGATAAAAGGTCCTTATGATTAGTTCCGGATTTAGATGATATGATACAGTATCAATCCATGAAGGTTTAATCATTAAATGTCCATAGTCGTAGTATTATCGAGATTGGACATCGATAATGCGGAATAGACTAGTATTACACTTGTGCGCGTTGTGGGAGCATAATGGCATAGTTCTCATATATTTTGGTATATGATACTCATGCAAGTGTAATAGGAGGTTGTGTTTACCGATGGTACGGAAATTGCTTCACTCTGGATAGACCCCTCGGAATTCCATTGGTAGTATGACTATGTTTCTATGGAAGTCCGAATCAGAGTAGGTGTATTTGGTCTTAACCTGAGACTTGCACCGCTAATACTTGCGACAGTCAATATACTTTGGTTTTGGTCATCCAGGACTTTAACAGGTTATGTGTACGCCTCTTCTGGGTATATTGAGAATCGTAGTGTATTGGGTGTGATGTCGAGAAGGAAGTATCACTTCAGTCATAGTGGAGATGATGATCACATATGATACGGAGATGGTGCTCTTATATGCTGCAGCTATCGGGATATTATGAATAGGTCATGTTTATCCGATTATAGAGAATAGTTACCAGAGATCCGATATGTGTTTCATACGAGGCAGACACAATTCCAGCCCCAGGCCTTGCATGTGACATCCGATACCGGATTATAATACGCAATACTACGTATACTACACCTGATATAGATCACATATTCCTATAAGAATATTTCTGGAGAATTGGGTAGGCACGGTGCTTTGCTAGAAGCCAACCATGTCTTGTAAATCGGTAAAAACGTAGTATTACGTACTTACGTGTTTGGATAGTCCGGCGACCAGATTTACTGCCAACATATCCTGGAATCTCATGGGTCACTTCCCGAAGATTCACCGATGACGTATCACTCGCACTTTATTAATCTGGGATTAATTATAAAGAGAGAAAATTAATATGAGATTAATTACGGAGATATTTTATCAAGGATAAAATATTATTTAAAGAGAGAGAACAATTAATTTTGAATTAATCGATAAAATAATATATTCGATATATTATACGAAATTCGATTTTGATGCGGAATTAAAATTATATTTTAATTCGGGCGAACGAGTTAATTTAGATTTAATTCGCAAGTGACGTGAATAGTAATTTTGCTAGGTAAAATGATTTAATTAAATTTGATTTAATTACGTCGCAATTGAAAATTTGTTAATTCTGAATTAGCGAACCCGAGCCCTGGAGTGTTTGTGGGCCCACTCACATTTCAAATTCAAGTGTGGCCCACAAGTCATATCAAGCTTCAAATCATTAGTCACTTTGATTGATGTGATGTCTAGTCACTTTGATTGATTGACAACATGTCCTTATTGATTGATGGTGGTGGTTGGATGGCTTAAATGCCATTTACCAAATTTTGAATTTGGTATATCTTTTATTTGTTTTTGGAAAACCAAACCAACCTAACACAACTCATTCTCTATTTCTTTCTCCATTTTCTCACGCCCATTTCAAAGAAAATGAGCTCTCTCTTTTTTCCTTCCATGACCGAAAGTTGAAAGGGAAGATTGTGATTTTTTTTGGCAAAAATTACCAAATGCTAGCACACATTAGGAATCATATGGTAGTGATAGGGAAATCCACCCATGGCCATGGAATGCTCACCAAGCTTGGAGCTTGAAGAACACAAAATTGGAGCACAAAATTTAGAGCAAAACCGTGAGCTTCTTGGACTTAAAGCTTGAAGATTTTTTTTGTTCCTCGCATCGCATCACCGATCAATGTAAGTATGATTTCTACATGCTTATTTGTTGTATTCACACATGTTTTCTTGCTTGAATTGATCCTGGGACTATAGTAGAAACCCAACAATGGTATCAGAGCCATTTTGAGCATGAAATTGAATTTAGGGTAAAATTGGGAAACATTGATTTGAGCATGTTTGAGTGAAATTGATTGTTTGAGTATGCTTGAATTATGATAACATAGTGTTATGCATGATCAATTTGATGAAAATTGTATTGGATCAAATTTTTCCTCAAATTAAGGCTTGGCCGAAAGTTTGCAATACCCTAAATGTCATGGTATTTTTTGATTTTGATCATTGGATGAGTTGAAATCATTTGGGTAATGTTGATTATGGATTTAATTGGATTGAAACCGAATCGGACAAATAAATCCCCAAATTGCCGTGACATTGAAGCATGTAAAATGATATGATTTTTTGATTCAAATGTGTTGGACATGTGTTGATGATAATTAGAATAATTAATTGAGTAAATTGGTGTTTTGGAAATATTAATTTGGTTAATTAATTATGGCATACATTTTAGGTGAATTAAATTATGAAATTTGGAATTTTGGTAATTTAATTAATTGGGCCAAATTTGGAATTGGGCTTGTAAAGTTGTAATTGGGCTTAATGGGCTTGGTTGGGCCAAGTTTGGTTTAGGCTAATTGGTTGGATCCAATTGGGCCCAAAACCATATCCATAAAGTCCAAATATAACTTATGGACCTTTAATTATTAATTGGGCCTAATGGGTCTAAATTGGTTTCTTGGCAAATAAAGGTGATTCCTTAAATGGGCTTTGGTATTTGGGTTTGACCCATATTGACCAAAAGTCCATGCCTTATCAAATTAATTAAAAGCCCATTGGACTTTAATTAAATTAACATTGGATGTTAATCGGGCTTTGAGACCCGTAACAATTAGATTAAAATCTAAGTCGTAAAGGCACATTAAAAAGTGTAATTATTTAATTTGGAATTAAATAAATGAATTAGTATTAAATACAAATTAAATTGGATTTAATGTTGTAGTTTTATTTAATTCAAGAATTCGTACTCTGAGTACTTATTCGCAAAACGAGTTTGACTCGCGCAAAATCAAATCATTGTTTGAACATTGGATGGCCATTAATTTCAGATTAATTAATTGGATTAGATTGATTGATAACATGTTTTGTGTGAATACATGGATGCGATGTATGAATAATGTATATCGGATGGATATTAGATGGGTGAGGGCAATTTGGGAAATTGTTGTAATAAATTTAGAATTTATTAAATTGGACCTGCTTGTCCAGCCTATTACCTCTTGACTCTGTGTATTTCTCTTCTCATATATTCCCCTCAATGTAAATGAGGGTTCTTTAGAAGTGTTATGTAATCAGGTAGAAGTAATACTTGTGCTAGCGGGAGAGAGGAACGGGAGAGATTTGTTCTAGGAACAATGTGTTAAGTATCCATCCGCATGTCATTATTAAATTTATTTATACGCGCCTTATTATGTTTTTAGAATGTATGTTTAAGAGTGTAGGATGATGTGACCTTAACAAAGATAATTAATTGGTTGCCAATTACGCGAAAAAACCCTCAAAACATATTAAGTGTTTTTCCTTCCATTGAGTGATTCTTACTCAAGATCCAAGACTGGCACTGGTTTGTTGGCCAAAGTCAAGACCTTTGTCCGTCGCGGATGTGTTTGAATCATGAAGGCTTTGTTCTATATCGGTGTCTTGTCCAAGTTGTGATTTGTTGGCCAAAGTCAAGATCACTTCTTGTCCATCGACATCGATTACGAAGCTTTCCATGGTCAATGGGTTTCGCTTAACTGGGATCACTAAGTTTGTTGTGCCAAAGCCAAGGCTTAGTTGATTTAGAGGAAAACGGTTAGGCAATATATTGGATATATTGCCATATATAAGATATATGTTTCGGACTTGGATGTCCACCTACTGGATCTAGGAATTGGATGGGATCCAATTGATCTTAGAGATCTACCTAGTTAATTATCATACAATTTGTTGGCCAAAGTCAAGATTGTGTGTTATTTAACGGGATTCTAGCCCACTGGGAAACAAGGTTTCCCGAGTACTCTGTTCACAGAGGGTTAGAGGCTCGTCGAAAAATAGTGGGAGGCAAGTATTAAATTTGCAATATTTATTTAGTTACTTGCCAATACGCGCTCATTCAATTTTTCGTCAAATAAATTAATATATTAGTTGGACTAATATTTAATCGTTGTTTTAATCAAACAGTTGGACTGTATTCAAACTATTTCAATTAATAGTTGATTTTATAATTGGATTATAGTAATCAATATAATTGAATTTAACCAATTAAATTATAGTTGATTATATAGTTAGACTATAGTAATCATTATAATGAATAGTCCCTAAAATCGTTGATTGGATAGTTGCGGGTATACCTTTATATTCTAGAACACTAAAGTGTTTTATTTTATAAAGATGATATTGAGATAAACACATTAGATGTGAATAACAGTATTTATATTTTGAATATAAAAAAATCTCAAACGTATAATATGACAAACAAATAGCTCAAACTGAATTAATCAGTTGAGACTTATTTATGGCATTGTTGTCTGGGACACATTAAACAAGACTCGTATATCCACACTTTTGAAGAGTGGATACTAGGACGGATTTGATTCTATTCAAATTATGTCTACGAATCTAGTTTATAAGGCAAAGTGCCTATAACACTTTTTACTTCGTAAAAGTGCAAGTGCCACCGATCTGTTAGCTCTCGTTCATAGTAACGTAAGTGGGGCCATGTATAGCTAGGCTAGAGGTGGATATGAACACTTCGTAACCTTTACGGATGTGGCATCGCGTTATGGTTATGTGTTTCTTTTGAAACACGAATCGGAAACTTTTGATCAATTCAAAGAGTTTCGACACGAAGTAGACAAATAGATCGGCTAAAGTATTAAAACCATCACAGTTAGACAATGATGAAAATACTTAAGCAATAAGTTTCTCGAATACTTGAAAGAGTATAGTATTCTTTCAATGAGGACTCCTCCCGGAACACTTCAGTTTGACAGTGTGTCTGAACGGAGAAACCGAATTTTATTAGACATGATAAAGTTAATCATAAGTCGCTCTGAGCTACCATTTCCTTCAATGGATATGCATAAACAGTGAAAAACTTATTTTGAATAAGGTTCAATAAAATCTGTTTGACAGATTTCATATTAGATATGAACATGAAAGAAACTGGGTTTTCTCTTTCCTGAAGATTTGGGAATGCTAGGCATATGTTTGGATGATACCAAATTAGAACCCAAATCGGATAAGTGCCTAATTATAGGTTATCCTAGGGTAACCAAAGTATAGTACTTATACAACTCACAAGAGAACAATTTAATTGTTGCTCACCATGTGGTTTTCCTAAGAGGAATACCTATATGCAGTGGTAAGTGGGAGGAAAGTATAACTCGATGAAAATCAGAGTAATACTATTCCAGACACCGATTCCTTAATGGAACACAAACAGTTCATCAAGGATGAAACTGTACCACAATCTTTGAATACACAAGAACCACGTAAGTCGAAGAGAGTCAGAAAACAACCTGGGGTATGGGTTTCTGATCTCACCTCATAAAGACGTCAATCTTATTGAGGAATACCAACTGACTACGTATGAGGAAGTGATACAAGGTATCGACTCCCTATTATGGAAAAGTGCCATGATGTCTGAAATGGATTCCATGTATATCAACCATGTTTAGACACTGGTTGTTGTACCGGAAGGCATTGTGCCTATTGGTACTATATAAGTCTTCAAGGAAGACATACATGGAAGGCAATATACAACGTACTAAGCTATGCTTGTAGCAAAAAGGTATCGTTATCAACATTGTGTCGATTACGATGAAACCTTTTATCCGTTTCCATGGGTAAATCCATTTGGATAATGCTTATTGATGCTGCATGTTTCATTTATGAAATGTGGCAGCTGAACGTCAAAATCGATTTCCTTAAACGAAAACCTTTTGGAGGATGTTTACAACATCCTGACGGTTTTGTCGTACCATAACAAGCAGACAAGGTTTGCAAGTTAATTCGATCCATGTATGGATTGAAGCAAGCATTACATTCTTGAAACTATCGTCTTGATGTAATCATAATGGTATATGATTTAATTCAAAACGAAAATGATTCTTGTGTATATAAAGAGGTTAGTTGGAGCGCACTAACAATGATTGTCCTATACAATGATGATATATCATTTCTTGGAAATGATATTCCCATAATACAATCAGTGAAAGCTTGGCTTTCGTGAAAATTCTCCGTAGAATTCTTGGGAGAAACAACCTTTATTCTAGGAATAAGGATCTACTATGATAGATCTAAAAGTTGTTGGAACTCTCTGAGAACTCGTACATTAATAAATGTACGCGACCTGGTGTCTCATACGCTTTGAGCATATGGAGTCAAAATCGGGTCAATCCAAGTGATAGTCACTGGGTTGATGTTAAGAACATCCTTAAATATCTTTGATGAACTAAGGATATTGTCTTTAACTATGGAGAAGGAGAACTTGAAGTGACTGGGATCACTACTACAAGTTTCCTAACCGATAAAAATAACTATAAGTCATAACAACGGTACTATACAGTTTGAATAATGGAACAGTGATCTGTAAATATTCCAAGCAAGATACTGTTACCGAATAAACAAAAAAAGTGGATAATTACTACAACTGAGGCACTAATAGAAGCCTTTTGGATCGATAATAAATCTAATTAGATTAGATGTAGTTCTGTTAGCAGCTGAGCTAGGCTACAACGCAGTCTAAAGAATTAATAGTCTCATCAACGATCCAGATATATACTTCAATATTCATCTGATTCATTCGGATCATACATCGTGGCGATGTGATGATCGAATAAATTGTATCAGATGATAACATTGCAAATCCGCTGACGAAAGCCTTTCTTCAGCAGAAGTTTGAGCGAACCGTACATAGTTCAGGTGTAGGAAACTTGAGTGATTGGTTATAGGCCAAGTGGGAGATTGTTTGAAAATTATGGCACATAGCATCAATATTTGTACAGATCATGGTGTTGTTGTATAAATTAACTATGTGACAAAGGAAATTTCTTTTTTATCATTTGTAATTAGATTACCAAGATGTATAAATGATAAAAGTTCCTTATGATTAGTTCCGGATTGAGATGATATGAGACAATATCAATCCATGAATGTTTAATCATTAAATATCCATAGTCGTAGTATTATCGAGATTGGACATCGATAATGCGGAATAGACTAGTATTACACTTGTGCGCGTTGTGGGAGCATAACGGCATAGTTCTCATATATTTGGGTATAGGATACTCATGCAAGTGTAATAGATTGTTTTGTTTACCGATGGTACGGAAACAGCTTCACTCTGGATAGACCCCTCGGAATTGCATTGGTAGTATGACTATGTGTCTATGGAAGTCCGAATCGGGGTAGGTGTATTTGGTCTTAATCTGAGACTTGCACCACTAATATTTACGACAATCAATATACTTTGGTTTTGGTCATCCAGGGCTTTAACAGGTTCTGTGTACGCCTCTTCTGGGTATATTGAGAATCATAGTGTATTGGGTGTGATGTCGAGAAGGAAGTATCACTCCAGTCATAGTGGAGATGATGATCACGTAGGATATGGAACTGGTGCTCTTTTATGCTGCAGCTATCGGGATATTATGACTAGGTCATGTTTATCCGATTATAGAGACTAGGAACCAGAGATCCGATATGTGCTTCCTACGGGGCAGACACAATTCCAGCCCTAGGCCTTGCACGTGACATTCGATACTGGATCGTAATACGCAATACTACGTATACTACGCCTGATATAGATCACATATTCTATAAGAATATTTCTGGAGAATTGGGTAGGCACGATGCTTTGCTAGAAGCCAACCATGTCTTGTAAATCGGTAAAAATGTAGTACTAGGTACGTACGTGTTCGGATAGTCCGACGACCGGATTTACTGCCAACATATTTGGGGATCTCATGGGTCGCTTCCCGAAGATTTACCGATGACGTATGACTCACACTTTATTAATCTGGGATTAATTATAAAGAGAAAGAAAATTAATCTGGGATTAATTACGGAGATATTTTATCTAGGATAAAATATTATTTAAAGAGAGAGAACGATTAATTTGGAATTAATCGATAAAATAATATATTCGATATATTATACGAAATTGGATTTCGACGCGGAATTAAAATTAGATTTTAATTCGGGCGAAAGAGTTAATTTAGAATTAATTCACAAGCGTTGTGAATAGTAATTTTGCTAGGCAAAATTATTTAATTATATTTGATTTAATTACGTCGCAACGGAAAAATCGTTAATTCAAAATTAGCAACCCGAGCCCGAGAGTGTTTGCGGGCCCACTCGCATTTCGAATTCAAGTGCGGCCCACAAGTCACATCAAGCATCAAATCATTAGTCACTTTGATTGATGTGATGTCTAGTCACTTTGAGTGATTGACAAACCAACCTAACACAACTCATTCTCTATTTCTTTCTCCATTTTCTCACGCCCATTTCAAAGAAAATGAGCTCTCTCTTTTTTCCTTCAATGACCGAAAGTTGAAAGGGAAGATGGTGATTTTTATGGCAAAAATTACCAAGTGCTAGCACACATTAGGAGTCATATGATGGTGATAGGGAAACCCACCCATTGGCATTGAATGCACACCAAGCTTGGAGCTTGAAGAACACAAAATTGGAGCACAAAATTTGGAGCAAAACCGTGAGCTTCTTGGACTTAAAGCTTGAAGATTTTTTGTTGTTCCTCGCATCGCATAACCGATCAATGTAAGTATAATTCCGCCATGCTTCTTTGTTCTATTCACACATGTTTTCTTGCTTGAATTGATCCCGAGACTCTAGTAAAAACCCAACAATGACGTAATTTTCTGGATGCCCACACTACTGCCAAACAGATCTTCTCTACTTCTTGATAGCAGACTTCATACGGAAGCATCTTTTTACTGAGGTAGTAGACTGAATGTTCTACCCCCGTCTCATCTACCTGTACAATCATCGCTCCCAGCGCTTCGGGTTCTAGGGCCAAATATAGTACTAAGGGTTTTCCCGGTCTTGGAGGTTTCAAGACGGGAGGTTTCACTATGTATTATTTGATTTTTTTCAAAGGCTTTTTGGCATTGTTCATTCCACTTCACTGGCAGGACCTTTCTCAACAGCTTGAAGATAGGCTCGCATACTAACGTCAGTTTGGCGATGAATCGACTGATATACTGGATTTGCCCAAGGAATGCTCAAACTTCTTTCTCCGTCTTCGGCGCGAGCATCTCAGTAATCACCTTGATCTTTTCAGGGTCTACTTCTATCCCTCTCATTCCTACCGTGTGTCCTAGCAGTTTTCCCAACGTTACCCTGAACATGCACGTCTTAGGATTTAGTCGTAGGTTGTATTTGTCGACTCGTTGAAGGAACTTCTCTGGCACTTCTACGTGACCGCTTCTCATTTCTGACTTCACCATCATGTCGTCCACATATACTTCAATCTCTTTATGCATCAAGTCATGGAACAACTTAGTGGCCATTCGTTGATAAGTGGCTCCTGCATTCTTGAGCCCAAATGGCATCACCTTGTAACAATACGTACCCCACTCCGTGACAAAGAAAGTCTTATGCTTGTCTTCTTCAGCCATAAGAACCTGATTATATCCTGAGAACCCATCTGCGAATGAGTACATGGTAGATAAAGTCGCGCTATCAACCAGTACGGCTATGTGGGGTAAAGGAAAATCATCATTCAGGCAAGTTTTGTTAAAGTCTCTATAATCCACGCACATTCTGACCTTCCCATCTTTCTTCGGCACTGGAACAATGTTTTCCAACCACTCGGGGTATTTCACTACTTCTAGAAATCCCACATCTATCTGCTTCTTGACTTCTTCTATAACTTTCTCGGCCCACTCAGGTCTCATCCTTCGGAGCTTCTGCTTTACCGACCTCATGTTCGGATAAGTCGGTATCATGTGCTAGACGATACTCCTATTGAGAGTTATGTCCTAGAGCTTAATGTATTGTAAACGGAATTGATTATTGTAATAATAATAAATGCATTATTTATTTTATCAAAGTTGTTTGATTTATATCGCATATTGTCCAATTGTCTTGTTTACCTTGATTACTCTTGTACCTTTATACTTAGTGTATGTTTGATGCACAAGAGGATTTAAGTCTAAAGTTAGTAATCTAAATAGTCCATAGAGAGCGAACAATTAGGGTACTTTGTTTGTGGTTTATCTATAGCTACAGTTCATTCTATACTTGTATGACGATCTTGATCCTGGATCGTTCATGTAGTGACATGGGAATAGAGGCACCTTGTATGATAAGATCATATAGGACTGGACTCGGATAAATACGAATTTATTTTAATATCTGTTAACCGAAGAAATTCATTTTATTTAATAGATTGTCATATATGGATTCGATCTTAATCCTGAGTGTACTACAGGAAAAGGGAAGACTTGTTAAAAGGCTGATAGCAAACAAGAGCGAATCAGAGAATGAGGTATCCTGTATGGATCAGTTGGAGACCAATCACACCAAGGTTACTGAATAGTTGCAAGCCTTGACTACTGCTATGGCCAATATGGCCGTGCCCTGTACTAGGGGAAACTCTGAGAATAAGAGGTGTGAAGACCCTCCGACTAGATTGAATGATGATATCCCGGGTTTTGATGATGATATGGATGAATATGCTGTGGGGAGAATGACAGGGTCTTAGGCAGAATTACAGAAACTCTGAGATCAGGTAGAGTCGGTTACCCGTAAGATGAGGGGCAAGCACGAAGATCTGCTGGATTATGAGGCAATGACGTTTGAGGAACAGTTGCCAGCTCAGTTTAAAATACCGTATATAGCCAAGTTTAATGGGAATGGAGACCCAAGGGTCCATCTCTGACAGTATGTTTTGATTATGAGTTCAGTAGGCCTGTCACAGCGCCAAGTTCAGAAGATGTTTGGGATGTCGCTCGAGGGGGCACTCGTAGTGTGGTATCATAGCCTTGAAAGAAAGGTTAAAGAAGATTGGAGGGAACTGGCAGACGCCTTTCTGAAACAGTATGTTACAGACTTGGAGATTGACTTGTCGCTCCGCGACTTGGAGAATACCAAGCAAAAGCCGGAAGAGAACTTCAAGGAGTATGTAGATCGCTGGAGAAGCCAGCTTCTGAAGATGCAAACTCGGCTTCGGAGAAGGACCAGATCAAAATGATTATCAATGGCACCAAGTCCTCTATTTATGGTAAGTTGAGGAGGATGACTTCAATGATTGCTGATTTTTGACAGTTGAGGGAGACTGTCATGGATATCGAGGAGGAGGAAGCCGAGAATCAGAATTTTTATGGCCAAAATAGAAGGACTTTTGGGGGGCCCTCTAAGACCAAGCTCGCTACTGCTGAGGTTGCTACTATCAGAAACAAGCAATTCTCCAATCCTGGTAGACCTTTGTCAAAGGTGTTTGAAAAGTTGAAGATGCAAGGACTTCTAAAACCTTTGGAAACCCAGGCCATTTCCAAATCCTGTGCCACCGCACATGAACCTAAACCAGTATTGTTACTTCCATCAAGAAAAAAGCCATGACACCGACAATTGTACCCGCCTTAGGCATGAAGTCCAAAACCTCATTGACTCCCATAAAATACCCAATCCAGAAAAAAGAACAACCTAACACATACATAAATCCATTACCTAATTACCACTCCATTCCACCACCCACCTATATGATCAACTCCGGCCTACCCGAAACCTTTGTCCTCCAAACTCTCAACCAACAGGCTTCTTACATTGAGATAAAGGATAACAGTAGTAAAGAACCATAGGTCAAGGAAGAAGGCGATACTTCGAATGATGAAGATGTTCTCCCTAACTTATTTGATCTAGCATTTTTAATAAAGACATTGGTTTTGTCTACTTGTTCGAACCTTTTTTTTATGATAATAAAGGCGTTCATTTCGTTTACTTGCCTGAGTCTCGTCTTTTCAACTTGTAACATGAGTATGTTTGACAAAAGCATTCAACCCTGGCACTATGATACTCAGTGATGTTTAGAACACATGGAGTCCTCGGAAGAAGCAACCAGAAAGGACATGATATCCATTCAGAAATTGGGAAATGAGATAGTGAGACTGTCAGACTTGGAAGGAAATGAGTTAACCGAGCCGATCAATGTGGGTAGATAGAAAATTGTACTTTCCCTAAGGAATAGAAGAATGGTCATTAAGGGAATTGTTGGACAGTTATGACCCATAGCGTCACTGTTAGTAAAAGACATTGTGTTTTTGTACGAAATTAACTATGAGTAATGAAATTACCTTTTACCATTTTGTAATGTAATTACTTTGATATATATAATGGTAAAAGTCCATATGATTAGTTCCAGATTGAGATGATATGAGACAGTATCAATCCATAAAGGTATAATCATTAAATATCCCTAGTCGTAGTATTATCGAGACTGGACATCGATAATACGGAATAGACTAGTATTGCACTTGTGCGCGTTGTGAGGGCATAACGGCACAGTTCTCATATGTTTAAGTATTGGATACTTATGCAAGTGCGATAGGAGGTTGCGTTTTACCGATGGTACGGAAAACAGCTTCGCTCTGGATAGACCCCGCGGAATCCCATTGGTAGTATGTATATGTGTCTATGGGAGTCCGCTTCAGGGTAGGTGTATTTGGTCTTAACCTGAGACTTGCATCGCTAGTACTTGCGACAATCAGTAAAAATTTCGTTTTGGTCGTCCAGGGCTTTAACAGGTTATGTGTGCGCCTCTTCTAGGTTTATTGAGAATCGTAGTGTATTGGATGTGATGTCAAGATGGGTAGTATCACTTCAGACATATGGAGATGATGATCACGCAGGGATTCGGAACTAGTTCTCTATAGTGTTGCAACCATCGTGATAATATGACAAGGTCATGATTATCCGATTCAAAGAGACTAGTTGCTTGATATCCGATATGTGCTTCGTACGGGGCAGACACTTTCCAGCCCTAGGCCTTGCACGTGACATCCGATACTGGATCGCAATACGCAATACGACGTATACTACGCCTGACATAGATTAAATATTCCAGTAAGAATATTTCTGGAGAATTGGGTAGGCACGGTGCTTTGCTAGAAGCCAACCATGTCTTGTAAATCGGTAAGCACGTAGTACGAGGTACTCACTTTATCGGATAGTCCGATAACCGGATTTACTGCCAACATATCCAGAGATCTCTTGGGTCGCTTCCAAAGATTCACCGATGACAGTTGACTTAAAACATAATTAATCTGGGATTAATTAGAGAGAGAAAATTAATCTGAGATTAATTGGGGCTTTATTTAATCGGGATTAAATGTGTTCAGTAGAGAGAGAGAACGTGATTAATTTGGAATTAATCGGTAAAATAAATCTAATAGTTAAATTTGATTTTTCTATTTAATTTATTTAAATGGGCTAAAATTAATATATCGGATATATTAATACGAATTGGATTTCGTTACGAAATTAAAGTCGGACTTTAATTCGAACAAACGAGTTAATTTAGAATTAATTCGTAAACGTCGATCGTAATATATTTGCGAGGCATCGATATTGATTAAATTAGATTTAATTATTTAACGACGGAAGTTCGTTTAATTGGATTAAACGGAACCGAGCCGCGGAAAATGTTCGTAGAGATATTTGAATTTTGAATTCAAATATGTGGGGCCCACTTCACATGTGTGGTAGGTGGTGGTAGTTGGCATTTATGCCAAGCCACCAACCACTCAACCACCTTGTTTTACTTTTTGTAAACCATTTACCAAACCTACCAAGTTTAGGGTAAAAAGGGTGAAATAGTTTTACCTGAAGGTGAATAACAAAAAGGAAAATCTCTACACTTGTTACACAACACTATTCATTAGATGAAAATTGAAAAACCCTAGAGAACTCCTAAAGCTTGGCCGAATTCTCTACTCCTCTTCTCTCTTGGATTTGATTCAATCAACTAAAAGCTAGCACTTTGGAAGTTGACAAAGGTGATAGGGAAACTACTCAATAGCTTGGAATCATCAAAAGGGAAAACTACTCAAAAGCTTGGAAACATCAAAAGCTTGGAATCATCAAAAGGTTGGAACTTGGAGTTCATCCTCTCAAAAGTTTTAAAGCTTATCCACTCATTGTAAGTTTATTCCGCACCTTATAATGATCATATGAAATGTTTTTCATGCTTATTAGATCCTATGAATGTTCAAGGAACACTAACAATGGTATCAGAGCCTAATTTAAGCATGAAAATTTCTAGGGTTCTTGGACCTAAAATTTGGGGCTTTTTTATGATTTGAGCATGATTCTTTAAAATTGATGCTTTGAGTATGTTTACAACATGATAACTTAGAGTTATGCATGATTAGATTTGAAATAAATCAAAAGAATCAAAAGATAAAAAATGCTTATGGAGGCCGAAACACGTAATATGCTGCACTGCAGTTTTTTATTTTTTGTAACATGAAATAATATGTTTAGATGCATGTTTAAATGTTGATAGTTGGTTTATTATGATTAGAATCAATGTCTATAATGTTCATGTTAAAATCAAAGTGCATGTTGAGCATGAAATGATGATTTTAGGTTTCATATGTCTCAAGCATGCAATGATGTGTTTTGGCTTGATTTTGTGTTAAGCATGAATTATTGGACTAAGCATGATTAATTAAGTTAATTGATATTTTGGAATATTGAGTTTAATTAATTAATTATGGCTAATACACTTTAATTAAAATAATTGTGATATTTGGAATATTATAATTATGTTAATATATGCCTTTAAAATGAGTTGGGCTAAAAGTGTGTATTTGGGCCTAATGGGCTTGGTTTGACCAAGTTTGGTTTTGGACTTTTGGATTTGATCCATTTGGGCCCAAAACCAATTCCATTAAGCCCAAATACATCACTTGACCCTTTAAAGATTTTAATTGGGCCTAATGGGCCTAAATTGATTTGTTGGCAATAGGGTGATTCCTATTGGGCCTTGGCATTTTGGGTTTGATCCATTATGGCCAAAGCCCATGCCTTAAGAATCAATTAAAAGCTCATTGGACTTTAATTAAAATGACATTGGATGTTATTGGGCCTTTGAGACCCATTAAGATTGGATTTGGAATCCAAGTCTTTAAGGCAAATAAATAAGAGTATGTATTTAATTTGGAATTAAATTGGAATTAGTATTGAATACAAATAAATTGGATTTAAAGTTGTAGTTCAATATAATTCAAGAATACTTACTTAAAAGTATTTATTCTTAAATGAGTTTGACTCTTGCAAATCAAATCATTGTTTGAACATTGTTTGGTCACATAATTAAAGACTAATTAATTGGATTAGATTGGTTGTAATATATGCTTTGTATGATTACATAAATGTGATGAATGAATAGTGTGTATCGGATGGATATTAGAAGGGTGAGGGCAATTTTGGAAATTGTAATAAATTTAGAATTTATTAAATTGGGCCTGCGTGTCCAGCCTTTTATCTCTTTACTCATTGTAATTCCCTTCTCACCTATTCCCCTCAATGTAAATGAGGTTTCTTTATTGTATTTGTAATTGGGTAGGAATAGAATAGTTCTATCCGGGGAGAGGAAAGGGAGTGATTTGTTCTAGGAACAATTTGTTATATATCCATCCGCATATCGCTATTAATTTACTTTACGCGCTTTATGATGTTTTAGAAGCATGCTTAAGGGTGTATGATGAGACCTAATCAAAGACAATTAATTGGTTGCCAATACGCGAAAAACCCTCAAAAACATATTAAGCGTTTTTCCTTCCGTTGAGTGATTCTTACTCAAGATCCAAAGTTGGCATTGGTTTGTTGGCCAAAGTCAAGACCTTTGTCAATTGCGGATGTGTTTGAATCATGAGAGTTTTGTTCCATATCGGTGTCTTGTCCAAGTTGTGATTTGTTGGCCAAAGTCAAGATCACTTCTTGTCCATCGGCATTGATTACGAAGCTTTCCATGTCAATGGGTCCCGCTTAACTGGAATCATTAAGCTTGTTGTGCCAAAGCCAAGGCTTAGTTGATTCAGAGGAAAAAGGTTAGGAAAATATATTAGATATATTGGCATATATATTGTATATATGTTTTGGACTTGGATGTCCACCTACCGGATCTAGGAATTGGATGAGATCCAATTGATCTTCGAGATCTACCTAGTTAAGTTTCATACAGCTTGTTGGCCAAAGTCAAGGTTGTGTGTTATTTAACGGGATCCTAGTCCACTAGGAAACTATGTTTCCCGAGTACTCGACAGAGGGTTAGAGGCTCGCCGAAAAATAGTGGGAGGCTAGTATTGAATTTTCAATTTCATTCAGATACTTAGCTTTACGCGCTTTCAAATTTATTTCGTCAAAATTAAAAATGATTAGTTGGACTAATATAATGTTATTTTTCTTGTAACAGTTGGACTGTACCCATCTATCGTTAACTAAATAGTTGGACTATTGTAGTTAAGATGACGGAAAAGGGAATGTCCGTGACATTATCATGGGAGAGAATGTCTTTAAGGGCACGAACTTTTCGGATTGGGAAATGAACCTAAGGATAGTCCTTGGGGTAGAGAGGATACTGTATACGATACAGACACCTCTCGGGCCTAAGCCCACTGAGCCACTTGAGTTGGAGCTTTGGAAGACTCACAGCAATGACTGTGACACGGCTCAGTCCATTATGCTTGCTTCTATGACTCAGCATTTTCGTCGTCAAAATAGGGACTTGGACCCTTATAACATGATGGCAAGATTGCGCGATCTCCACCGCTCTAACAAGAGGATGGAGAGATATGAGTTGGTGAAGAAGCTCTTCCGCTCACGCATGTCAGAAGGCATGTCTGTTGATCCCATGTGGTTCAGATCATTGCTGAGATTGATGAGTTAGCCAAACTGGGGATAGTCTTGGAGGTTGAGATTACTGTGGACATGGTCCTACAATCGCTCCCCGATACCTGGAGACACAGTTCATCATAAACTATAACTTGATGAACACTGATGATACTCTTGGAGAGTTATTATCAATTCTCAAGGAGGCTGAGAAGGAGCTTCTCAAGGGCAACAAGCGCGAGGCGCATTTTGCTCAAACATCACTATCTGCCAAGGCTTGGCCTAAGGCAACTGGTGGTGTTAAGAAGAAGAAGTATAAGGGAAAGGGCAAGGCCAAGGCTCAAAGGCTTCTGGGAAGCCAAAGGACAAGTCTCAGGATGTATGCCTACAGTTGTGGCAAGTGGGGTCACTGAAGCGTGACTGCCGCGAGTACAAGGAGATCCAGAAGGAGATAAAGGCGGGCAAGGCACCGGCCTCAGGTATGTTTGTTATTGAGATAAACATGGCTACTTCTAGTTTTAAAAATTGGATTTTTGATTCTGGTTTGTGGTACTCATATATGTACTGATATGCAGGATCTGCAGGTTAGCAGGAGACTGACTTCAGGGGAGATTGATCTACGCGTTGGAAATGGGGCACCAGTCGCCGTTTGGGCCGTTGCACTTTTGTTTTAGAGCTACCCTCGGGGTATGTACTTGAACTTAATGATTGTTATTATGTACCTAGTTTGACTAGGAATATTATCTCTGTATCTTGTTTGACCCAATGCGGGTACACTATTGTATTCCGAACACTGGGTGTTTTTTGTCTATAAAGATGATTTTGAGATATGTTCTGCCGATGCTAATAATGGTCTTTATATTTTGAATATAAATCAATCTCAAACATATAATGTAACAAAAAAAAGGCTCAAACTAAGTAATAAAGATGAAACTTACATGTGGCACTGTCGTCTAGGACACATAAACAAGACTCGCATATCCACACTTTTGAAGAGTGGGTACTTGGACGGATTTGATCCAAATTCATATGACATCTGTGAATCTTGCTTATTAGGCAAAATGCCTAAATCTAAATCACCTTTTAGCGGTAAAGGTGTACGCGCCACCGAACTGTTAGCCCTCGTTCATAGTGACGTTTGTGGGCCCATGTCTAGCCAGGCTAGAGGTGGATACGAATACTTCGTAACCTTTACGGATGATGCATCGCGTTATGGTTATGTGTATCTTATGAGACACAAGTCGGAAACTTTTGAGAAATTCAAAGAGTTTCGACACGAAGTTGAAAAACAGACCGGCAAGAGTATAAAGAAATTACGGTCGGACCGTGTGGTGGCGAATACTTAAGCAATGAGTTTCTAGATTACTTGAAGGAATATGGATTCTTTCACAATGGACTCCTCTTGGAACACCGCAATTGAATGGTGTATCTGAACGGAGAAACCGAACTCTGTTGGACATGGTAAGGTCTATGATGAGTCGCACTGAGCTACCTATTTCCTTCTGGGGATATATGCATTAAACAGTGCAATTCTTATTTTGAATAAGGTTCCGTCAAAGTCTGTACAACAGACACCATATGAGATATGGACAGGAAAGAAACCGGGTTTCTCATTCCTGAAGATTTGGGGATGCTGGGCATTTGTCAAACGTTTGGAAGGTACCAAACTTGAGCCCAATCGGATAAATGCCTATTCGTAGGATATCCTAGGGAAACCAAAGGATATTACTTCTATCACCCTCAAGGGAACAAAGTATTTGTTGCTCTACATGCGGTTTTCCTTGAGAAGGAATTCCTGAATGCAGTGATTAGTGTGGGAGGAAAGTAGAACTCGATGAAAATCGGAGTGATACTGTTCCTGGCATAGAATCCTCAACGGAACAAGAACAGTCCATCAGCAGGGATGAAACTGTACCACAATCTTCTATTACACAAGGACCGCGTAGGTCGGAGAGAGTCAAGATACAACCTGAGAGGTATGGGTTCCTGATCTCACCTCATGTAGATATTAATCTCATTGAGGATACAAAACCGGCTAACGTATGAGGAAGCGATACAAGATATCGATTCCGCTTTATGGCAAGAAGCCATGAAGTCCGAAATGGATTCAATGTACACCAACCAAGTTTGGACACTGGTTGACGCACCAGAAGGCGTAAAGCCTATTGGATGCAAATGGGTCTTCAAGAAGAAGACTGACATGGATGGCAACGTACAAACGTACAAAGCTAGGCTTGTAGCGAAGAGGTATCGTCAATGACATGGTGTCGATTACGACGAAACTTTCTCACCTGTTGCCATGATTAAATCCATTCGAATAATGCTTGCTATTGCTGCATATTTCGATTACGAGATATGGCAGATGGACATTAAAACCGCTTTCCTTAACGAAAACCTTTTGGAGGATGTTTATATGCAACAGCCTGACGGTTTTATCGTGTCTAAACTTGCAAACAAGGTTTGTAAGGTAAATCGGTCCATTTATGGACTGAAGCAAGCATCGCGGTCATGGAACCAACGTTTTAATGAGATCATAAAAGAATATGATTTCATTCAAAATGAAGATGATCCTTGTGTATACAAGAAGGTTAGTGGGAGAGCACTTACTTTTATTATCCTTTATGTTGACGATGTATTGCTTATGGGCAATGACATTCCCATGTTAACATCGGTGAAGGCTTGGCTTTCATTAAAATTCTCCATGAAAGATCTGGGAAAAGCAGCCTATATTATAGGAATAAAGATCTACCGGGATAGATCTAGAAAGTTGCTTGGACTCTCACAGAGCACGTACATTGACAAAGTGTTGAAGAGATTCAACATGGATCTCAAGAGGGGACTATTGCCTGTGTCACATGGTGTCTATCTATCTAAGGACATGTGTCCTAAAACTCAAGATGAGAGAGACAACATGAGTCGGATACCGTTCGCCTCGGCAGTCGGATCGATCATGTATGCCATGATATTACGCGACCTGATGTCTCCTATGCTTTGAGCATGTGTAGTCGATATCAGGCCGATCCAGTGAAGGTCCCTGGATGGCGGTTAAGAACATCCTTAAGTATCTTAGACGAACTAAGGATGCCTTCTTAATTTATGGAGATGGAGAACTTGAGGTGACTGGGTATACCGATGCAAGTTTCCAAACCGATAAAGACGACTCTAAGTCGCAATCCGGGTACATATTTTGTTTGAACAATGGAGCAGTAAGCTGGAAATCTTCTAAGCAAAAGACTGTTGCCGATTCAACAACTGAAGCGGAGTATATTGCTGCAGCTGAAGCAGCAAAGGAAGCAGTTTGGATCCGAAAATTCCTAATTGGATTAGGAGTAGTTCTGTTAGCAGCTGACCCCGTTCCATTGTATTGTGACAATAACGGGGCTATAGCGCAGGCTAAGGACCGCGGTCTCATCAACGATCCAAGCATGTTCTTCGACGTTTCCATCTGATACGTGAGATCATACATCGTGGCGATGTAAAGGTCGAGAAGGTCGCATCAGATGACAACATAGCAGACCCGCTGACGAAAGCTATTCCCCAGCAAAAGTTTGAGCGACATATACATAGTTCAGGTATTAGATGCTTGAGAGACTGGCTATAGGCCAAGTGGGAGATTGTTGGACAGTTATGACCCATAGCGTCACTGTTTGTAAAAGACATTGTGTTTTTGTACGAAATTAACTATGAAGTAATGAAATTGCCTTTTACCATTTTGTAATGTAATTACTTTGATATATATAAATGGTAAAAGTCCATATGATTAGTTCCAGATTGAGATGATATGAGGCAGCATCAATCCATAAAGGTTAAATCATTAAATATCCCTAGTCGTAGTATTATCGAGACTGGACATCGATAATACGGAATAGACTAGTATTGCACTTGTGCGCGTTGTGAGGGCATAACGGCAAAGTTCTCATATGTTTAAGTATTGGATACTTATGCAAGTGCGATAGGAGGTTGCGTTTTACCGATGGTACGGAAAACAGCTTCGCTCTGGATAGACCCCGCGGAATCCCATTGGTAGTATGTATATGTGTCTATAGGAGTCCGCTTCAGGGTAGGTGTATTTGGTCTTAACCTGAGACTTGCATCGCTAGTACTTGCGACAATCTGTAAACTTTCGTTTTGGTCGTCCATGGCTTTAACAGGTTATGTGTGCGCCTCTTCTAGGTTTATTGAGAATCGTAGTGTATTGGATGTGATGTCAAGATGAGAGTATCACTTCAGACATATGGAGTTGATGATCACGCAGGGATTCAGAACTAGTTCTCTATAGTGTTGCAACCATCGTGATAATATGACAAGGCATGATTATCCGATTCAAAGAGACTAGTTGCTTGATATCCGATATGTGCTTCGTACGGGGCAGACACTTTCCAGCCCTAGGCCTTGCACGTGACATCCGATACTGGATCGCAATAAGCAATACGACATATACTACGCCTGACATAGATTATATATTCCAGTAAGAATATTTTTGCAGAATTGGGTAGGCACGGTGTTTTGCTAGAAGCCAACCATGTCTTGTAAATCGGTAAGCACGTAGTACGAGGTACTCACTTTATCGGATAGTCCGATAACCGGATTTACTGCCAACATATCCAGAGATCTCTTGGGTCGCTTCCCAAAGATTCACCGATGACAGTTGACTTAAAATATAATTAATCTGGGATTAATTTAGAGAGAGAAAATTAATTTGGGATTAATTAGGGCTTTATTTAATCTGAGATGAAATGTGTTCAGTAGAGAGAGAACGCCATTAATTTGGAATTAATCGGTAAAATAAATCTAATAGTTAAATTTGATTTTTCTATTTAATTTATTTAAATGGGCTAAAATTAATATATCGATATATTAATACGAATTGGATTTCGTTACGAAATTAAAGTCGGACTTTAATTCGAACGAACGAGTTAATTTAGAATTAATTCGTAAAAGTCGATCGTAATATATTTGCGAGGCATCGATATTTGATTAAATTAGATTTAATTATTTAACGACGGAAGTTCGTTTAATCGGATTAAACGGAACCGAGCCGCGGCAAATGTTCGTAGAGATATTTGAATTTTGAATTCAAATATGTGGGGCCCACTTCACATGTGTGGTAGGTGGTGGTAGTTGGCATTTATGCCAAGCCACCAACCACTCAACCACCTTGTTTTACTTTTTGTAAAATCTCTACACTGTTACACAACACTATTCATTAGATGAAAATTGAAAAACCCTAGAGAACTTCTAAAGCTTGGCCGAATTCTCTACTCCTCTTCTCTCTTGGAATTGTTTCAAATCAACTAAAAGCTAGCACTTTGGAAGTTGACAAATGTGATAGGGAAACTACTCAATAGCTTGGAATCATCAAAAGGGAAAACTACTCAAATGCTTGGAAACATCAAAATCTTGGAATCATCAAAAGGTTGGAACTTGGAGTTCATCCTCTCAAAAGTTTTAAAGCTCTATCCACTCATTGTAAGTTTATTCCGCACCTTATAATGATCATATGAAATGTTTTTCGTGCTTAGTAGATCCTATGAACGTTCAAGGAACACTAACAGGAATTGGCAGAAGACCTAACCCAACGGGATGGGAAACTCATTCACGCATGCATGCATACACGTAACATATTTTGCATTCCTTTTTTGTGTTTTGTGTTTGTTTTGTATTCACAGGTTTTGAAGAAGAAAGTGAGAAAACGGAAAATGAAAGCCAATCAGAAGCATTAATATGACATCAGCAGTTTGGGGACGAGTCCCAGGGTTGAGGCCCATATCAGTATCAGTCTGGGGTTGAGGCCCATATCAGTATCAGTCTGGGGGTGAGGCCCACCTCAGTACCAGTTTAGGGGCGAGGCCCCACATCAGTATCAGTTTTGGCGCGAGGCCCACATCAGTTTGAGGTTGAAGACCCACTACATCAGTAACAGGTTCGGGAACAAGGCCCATGGAATAAAGCCCACATTCAGTACAGTTCGGGAACAAAGCCTAGGGGAATAAAGCCCACGTTCAAAACAGTTAGGGAACAAGGCCCATGGGAATAACGCCATATCTTGAAACAGTTCAGGAACAAGGCCAAGGGAATAAAGCCCACATTCAGTACAGTTCGGGAATAAGGCCAAATTCAACATAGTTCAGGAATAAGGCCCACAGTTAATATAATTCGGGAACAAGGCCCAAAGAATAAAGCTTACTATCAGTACAGTTAGGGAATAAAGCCCACATTCAGTACAGTTAGGGAATAAAGCCCACATTCAGTACAGTTAGGGAATAAAGCCCACATTCAGTACAGTTCTGGAATAAAAGCCCACATTCAACACAGTTTGGGAATAAGGCCCACAGTTAACATAATTCGGGAACAAGGCCCATGGAATAAAGCCCACATTCAGTATAGTTAGGGAATAAAGCCCACATTCAGTACAGTTAGGGAATAAAGCCCACATTCAGTACAGTTCAGGAATAAAAGCCCACATTCAACACAGTTCGGGAATAAGGCCCACAGTTAACATAATTCGGGAACAAGGCCCAGGGAATAAAGCCCACATTCAGTACAGTTCGGGAATAAAAGCCCAAATTCAACATAGTTCGGGAACAAAGCCCATGAGAATAACGCCCTATCTTGATACAGTTTGGAAAAAGCCTAGAGGAATAAAGCCCACCTTCAAAATAGTTTGGGAATAAAGACTAGGGGAATAAAGCCCTATCTTAACACAGTTCGGGAATAAAGCCTAAAGGAATAAATCCCACTTTCAAAAAGCTCGAGAATAAAGCCATCTCTCAACGCAATTCAGGAACAAGCCCAAAGGTCAAAGCATCTCAGGAAAACAAGTATGTTAAGAAACAGCTGGCGAGCCAGGTAAGTAAAAATGCATGCATAACTTTGATAGGATTTTCATTGTCACACACTGCATAAGTCCCATCAAAGTGGGGGCGACTGTAGGCACTGCATTTTTGCATGTAAGTCCCTATGATGAGTCTCATTTGGAGACACTACGTTTTTAAGTCGAGGAAGTCACGGGAAATGGACGTCGGAAGGGAATCAGTATTTTCTTAGATTTTATTCGCTTGTTTAGCTTCGGGCTCACTTGTTTGACCTCCGTTTTAAAGCACATTTAGCCCAAAAACCCCGCAAGCCACTTAATCTTGGCCCAAAACCCGCGCAAGCCACACACCTAGCCCCCTAACACATCCAAATAGCCCCCTCACTGCAGCCTCTGATTCACGCCATTAGCCCTCCATTTCCCCTAAAATTGACGCCACTACAGCCCCTGAAATTGCACTGCAGTGACCGAAAAAATAGCAGCTCAAATACCCCAAACAGTGGCCGAAAATCACCTAAAACAGTGAACAAAAACTGCACTTTAGAACCCTTAAACAACCGTATAAAACAGCAGCCCCAACCCCCTTAAAACCGTACAAAATAGTCCATTAATACACCAAAAATAGTGACGAGAAAATAAAGTAAAAACAGCAGTGAAATGGAGTGAAAATAGTAGCCCGAGCAGTGAAAACAGTGAGGAAAGACATGAACCAGCGAAGCAGAAAAGTTACGGAGTGTTAGCCCTTCCGATGGCCTTGTAATGCACTTCCAAAAGTCGACATAAAAGGTTAGACCTGAGGGCACCTTTCTTATTTATCTTTATTCCTATTTTAATCATTTATTGAATTTTCTTCGCATAAGAGTCGTTGATTGATATGTGTTGTGGCCCTTGAATGAATGGAAAATGTGTCGTCTCTTGTGGTATATAGGATGGAAACCCAGACATAAATTCTGTAGCCGAATCCGAATGGACGGTAGTGCGGTATGTACTTGGGATATAACTCCACGTACCACTTGAGCGAACGACATATATTTCAATATGTTTTATCTTGTTTGTTTATTATCTGAATGTTATATTCCACAATTTAATTTCCGTATGATTATTTGTTTATATTGATGATGTGATGCGTATGGGCTTAGTATGTTGGTCTAAAGGTTCTCTATTTGAGGGAAGAAAAAGTCTAAAAGACTACCTTTACGACAATACTTTGCCGCGCCGGACAAAGTGTGTTTGATTGAATGTGATATATGTTTAATCGAATATGTGAAGTCCTATATTGTTGTCTTTACTTTCTATGCATTGTGATATAATGCGCATGGGCTAACTAGGGTGGATTAAAGGTCCTCTATTCGAGGAAAATGCTTAAAGGCTACCTTTACCACGATGTTTTGCCGCGCCTTTTATTATGTCATTAACTTTGTGCATATCATTGTGTTGGACAATTATGACATATAGAGTCACTATTTGTACAGATCAAGGTGTTGTTGTACAAATTAACTATGTGACAATGGAGATTGCACTCTTATCATTTTTGATTAGATCACCTAGATGTATAAATGATAGAAGGTCCTTATGATTTGTTCCTAGATTGAGAATGATATGAGACAGTATCAGTCCACGAAGGATAAATCATTAAATATCCATAGTCAGAGTATTATTGAGATTGGACATCGATAAATGCGTAAAAGACTAGTATTACACTTGTGCGCGTTGTGAGGGCACAACGGCATAGTTCTCATATATTTGGGTATATGATACTCATGCAAGTGTAATAGGAGGTTGTGTTTTACCGATGGTATGGGAAACAACTTCGCTTTGGATAGACCCCCTCGGAATTCCATTGGTAGTATGACTATGTGTCTATGGAAGTCCGAAATGAGGGTAGGTGTATTTGGTCTTAACTTGAGACTTGCACCGCTAATACTTGCGACAATCAATATACTTTGGTTGCGGTCGTCCAGACTTTAACAGGTTCTGTGTACGCCAATGCTGGGTATATTGAGAATAGTAGTATGTTGGGTGTGATGTCAAGACGGAAGTATCACTCCAGTCATATGGAGATGATGGTCACGTAGGATATGGGACTAGTTCTCTTAAATGTTGCAGCTATCGGGATAAAATGACAATGTCATGTTTATCCGATTATAGGGACTAGTTACCAGACATCCGATATGTGTTTCGTATGGGGCAGACACAATTCCAGCCCCAGGCCTAGCACGTGATCATCCGATATTGGATCGAAATACGCAATACTACGTATACTACGCCTGATTTAGATCCTTTATTCCTGTAAAGATATTTCCAGAGAATTGGGTAGGCATGGCGCATTGCTAGAGGCCAACCTTATCTTTTAAAACGGTATAAACGTAGTACGAGTTACTTACGTGTTCGGAAAGTCTGACGACCGAATTTACTGCCAACATATCCGGGGATCTCATGGGTCGCTTCCCAAAGATTCACCGATGACATATGACTCGCACTCTAAATTAATCTGGGATTAATTAGAAGAGAGAGAAAATTAATCTGGGATTAATTACGGAGATATTTTATCTGGGATAAAATATCAATTAAAGAGAGAGAACGATTAATTTGGAATTAATCCATAAATTAATATATTCGATATATTAAACGAAATTAGATTTCGACGCGGAATTAAAATTAGATTTTAATTTGGGCGAACGAATTAATTTATAATTAATTCGTTAGCGATGTGAATAGTAATTATGCTAGGCATGATTATTTAATTAAATTAGATTTAATTACGCCGTAACGGAAAATTCGTTAATTTAGAATTAGCGAACCCGAGCCCAGGATTGTTTGCGAGCGCATTCGCATTTCGAATTCAAATGCGGCACGCAAGTCAAATCAAGCGTCAAATCGCTAGTTGCATCTAGCGTCACATCATCTGTCAATCAAGTGATAGATGTCTTTCACTTTGAGTGATTGACGTCAGTCACTATTCACTTATTGATGGCAAGTGATGTGTGTGGTTGCCAAGCATTTATTGCTTTAATTGCTTGACTTTTTGGATGCAAAATATTGTGTATATGATTTTAGGAAATCATTTTACCATTTTTTGTAACAAAATCATCTCTCTCTACATTATGTTCTTCTCTCTCACGCCTTGGGGTATTATTTCTTCACTGATTTTGCTTAAAACCGTGAGCAGTGGGAAGCTTAGAGTCGCGATTTTGTGGCAAAATCGGGAGTGCTAGCACACTACGAAGACATGCGAAGGTGATAGGGAAGTCCACCCATGAGTCGGGAATCGTTAGACGAAGCTCGAAGCTTGACGAATGAGCTCCAATGGCTGAAACCAGTGAGCTGTGACAGTGCCACTGCCGTGAGTGTGAGAAGCAGAAATTTGAAGTTTTATTGCTGGCCGCGTCACTCAACCGCTCGATGTAAGTATTCCACGACTTTCTCGATTGTATTCACACATGTTTATATGCTTTGTATTCGATTCTCGGGGCCTAGAAACTCCAACAATTGGTATCAGAGCGAGTAAAAGCATGAAAAACGACTTAGGGTTAAAATTTGGGTAATTTTGCTTGGAGAATGATTTTGTCAAATTGAATGTTTGGTTATGTTTATTTGATGTTAACTTAGAGTTATATATGACTAATTTGGAGAAAAATTTATTGGATCAACTTTCCCCAAATTTTTGTACATGGCCGAATGGTACCCTATTTTGTGGCTCTTGGAATTTTGATTTTTTGATTCATTGGATGTGTTAGAAATCATTTGGGGATATTGATTTAATGTTGAATTTGATTCAATTGCATTGGATTTGTAATTTGGCATAATAAACCCTAAAAGCCGAGAGTTTGAGCATGATAAATGGGTTTGATTTTTGTTAAATTGTGTTAGACATAATTTAATGTTGATTAGCATGATTAATTAGGCTAATTGATGTGTTAGAAATGTTAATTGGGTAATTAATTATGTTATACACTTTGTTTGATTAAATTGGGAAATTGGATTTTTGGTAATTTATTTAAATGGGCCATATTTGGAATTGGACTTGTAATTGTTGGATTTGGGCCTTATGGACTTGGTTGGGCCAAGTAGGTTTGGGCCAAATGGATTGGATCCATATTGGGCCTAAACCATTCCATAAAGTTCAAATTTGACATAATGAACCTTTAAAGTTTAATTGGGCCTAATGGGCCAAAATTGATTTAAAGGCTTATGGGGACCCGAGTTGACCAAAAGTCCACGCCTTGAAGAAATCAATTAAAAGCCCATTGGACTTTAATTAAATTAACGTTGGATGTTAATCGGGCTTTGAGACCCGTAACGATTAAATTTGGAATTTGAATCGTAAAAGGTTTATAAATAAAGTGTGTTATTTAATTTGGAATTAAATAAGCGAATTAGTATTAAATGCATATTAAATTAGATTTAATGTTGTAGTTTAATTTAATTTGAGAATTCGTACTTTGAGTACTTATTCGTAAAAATGAGTTTGACTCGAACAAAATCAAATCGTTGTTTGAACATTGGATGGTCACTAATTATCAGATTAATTAATATGATTAGATTGATTGATAACATGCTTGTGTGAATACATGGTTGCGATGCATGAATAATGTATATCGGATGGATATTAGATGGGTGGGACAATTTTAGAAATTGTTGTAATAAATTTGATTTATTAATTGGACCTGCGAGTCCAGCCTTATTACCTCTCTATTCTTTGTATTCTCTTCTCACCTATTCGCCTCAAAGTAAATGAGGTTTCTTTAGAAGTGTAGTGTAATGGGTAGAAGAAATATTTGTGCTAGCGGGAGAGAGAAAGGGAGAGATTTGATATAGGATCAATGTGTAAAGTATCCATCCGCATATCATTATTATTTTTCATATGCGCTTTATTATGTGTTTAGAATGCATGTTTAAGGGTGTATGATGATGAGACCTTAACAAAGATAATAAATTGGTTACCATTTGCACGCGAAAAACCCTCGAAAATATTAAGCATCTTTCCTTCCATTGAGTGATTCTCACTCAAGATCTGAGACTGGCATTGGCTTGTTGGCCAAAGTCAAGACCACTTCTTGTCCATCGACATTGATTATGAAGCTTTCCATGGTCAATGGGTCGCGCTTAACTGGGATCACTAAGTTTGTTGTGCCAAAGCCAAGGCTTAGTTGATTCAGAGGAAAACGGTTAGACAATACATTGGATGTATTGGCATATATAAGATATATGTTTCGGACTTGGAGTCCCCCTACCGAATCTAGGAATTGGATTGGATCCAATCGATCTTAGAGATCTACCTAGTTAATTATCATACAATTTGTTGGCCAAAGTCAAGATTGTGTGATATTTAACGGGATCCTAGCCCACTAGGAAACACGGTTTCCTGAGTACTCGACATAGGGTTAGAGGCTCGCCGAAAAATAGTGGGAGGCAATAATTGAATTTGCAATATTCGTTAATTACTTGCCATACGCGCTCAAACAAATATCATTCGTCAAATCAATTAAATGTTAGTTGGATAAATATTTAAATTGTTGTTTTATTAATAGTTGGACTATATTCAAACAATTCAATTATAATTGATTAAATAGTTGGACTATAATAATCATTATAATAAATAGTACCGAAATCATTGATTAAATAGTTGGACTATTAAAATCAAGATAAAATTGAAAGATTAATGTTTAATACATAATCCTAAGGAAAATGTATTTAAACGACTTTAATTTTTCAAATTGGGAATTAATTTTCAGGATGGTCCTGGAAATAATAAGTTATTTTATTTGATAAAATAATATATTAAGCCTAAGCCCGGAGTTAAGCAAACAGTTGAGCATGATATTTGGAATATTCATGTAATGACAACTTTAGTGCTTAATCCATTAAGCTTGTCACTGTAGACTCCTTAATTTCTGAATCAGAACTAAGGATTAGATCCTTAAAGTATGATAAAGAAATTGAAGGATCTTCATAAATCTATCTTTAGATTTTAGAAGTACTAAATATTGCAATAAATAACTCTGGGAGAGTTAATGACTATTCTCAAGGAGACAAAGTCAAAGTTTGCAATTAGGCAAGTAGCGCAATGCGCACCTTACTTCGATATTCTAGAAAACTGAGGCTTGGCCAAAGGCTACTGGAATATGAGAAAAGGGGCAAAGGCAAAATCATTATAGTCTTCTGGGAAGGTAAAGGACATATCCTAAAATATCTCCCTAAATTGTGGCAAACGGGATCGCGGAAGTGTGACTGCCGTTTGGACAAAGCAGACATGAAGGAATTGAAGACGAGTAAGGCTCAGACTTCAAAATGTTTGTCAACATTATGTTCACTTTTAGTATTAAAATTAGATTTTAAATACTTAGTGTGGTACATAAAACATAAATATGTATTGATGTTCAGAATCTGTTTTGAACAGAATACTGACTTCAGTTGAGATTTAATTTGCGGATCGGAAACGGGACGAAAGTCACTGTTTTAACCGTAGATACCTAAGTTTAGGAACTACCCTTCGGGTGTGTACTTAAATTAGGAAACTATTATAATGTAACTAGTTTGAATAGAAACATTATCTCTATATCAGTGTTTAACCCACTGCGGGTGAACCTTTATATTTTAGAACACTAAAGTGTTTTATTATATAAAGATGATATTGAGATAAACACATTAGTAATGAATAATAGAATTTATATTTTGAATATAAATAATATCTCAAACATATAACATGACAAACAAATAGCTCAAATTGATTTGATCAATTGAAACTTAAATTGTGGCAATGTTGTCCGGGACACAATTAAACAAGACTCGTATATCCACACTTTCGAAGAGTGGGTACTAGGACTGATTTGATTCCATTCAAATAAAGTCTACGAATCTAGTTTATTGGGCAAAGTGCCTAAAACACCTTTACTTGGTAAAAGTGCAAATGCCACCGATCTGTTAGTCCTAGTTCATATTGAAGCAAGTGGGCCCATCTCTAGCTAGGCTACATGTGGATATGAATATTTCATGACCTTTGCGGATATGGCATCGCGTTTTGGTTATGTGTTTCTTTTGAAGAACATAAATCGGAAACTTTTAAAGTTTCGACACGAAATAGACAAACAGATCGGTTATAGTATTATACCGTCACGGTAAGACCGTAATGGAAAATACTTAAGCAATAAGTTTCTAAAATACTTGAAAGAGTATAGTATTCTTTCAATGAGGACTCTTCCCGGAACACGTCAATTTGACAGTGTGTCCGAACTGAGTAACTGAATTATGTTAGACATGATAAGGTTAATAATGAGTCGCTCTGAGCTACCATTTCCTTCAACGGATAAGAATTAACAGTGCAGAACTTATTTAGAATAAGGTTCCATGAAAATCTGTTTGACAGACTCATATTAGATATGAATGGGAAAGAAATCGGGTTTCTCATTCCTGAACATTTGGGTATGCTAGGCATATGTTTGGATGATACCAAACTAAAAACCCAAATCGGATAAGTGCCAATTGTAGGTTATCCTAGGGATAACATAAGTATAGTACTTATACAACTCATGAGAGAATAATTAAATTGTTGCTCACCATGTGGTTTTCCTGAGAGGAATACCGATATGCAGTGGTAAGTGGGAGTATAGTAAAACTCAATGAAAATCGGAGTAATATTATTCGAGGCACTGATTCCTAATGGAACACAAATAGTTCATCAATTATGAAACTATATCATTAATCTTCGAATACACAAGAACTATATAAGTCGGAGAGAGTCAGAAAACAACCTGGGGTATGGGTTTCTGATCTCACCTCGCAAAGATGTCAATCTTTTGAGGAACACCAACTGACTACGAACGAGGAAGTGATACAAGGTATCGACTCCCTAATTATGACAAAGTGTCATGAATCCGAAATGGATTCCATGTATATCAACAAGTTTGGATACTAGTTGATGTACAGCAAGGCATTGTGCCTATTGGTACTTTATAAGTCTTCAAGGAAGACATACATGGAAGGCAACATACCAACGTGTAAAGCTAGGCTTATAGCGGAAAGGTATCGTTATCAACATTATGTTGATTACGATGAAACCTTTTACCTGTTGCCACGGTAAATCCATTTGGATAATTCTTGCTAACGCTGTATGTTTCATTTATGAAATATGGCAGTATAATGGGAAAATCGCTTTCCTGAAAAGGAAACCTTTTGGAGGATGTTTAAAACATCCTGTCGGTTTTGTCGTAACAAAAACTAGCAAACAAGGTTTGTGGGTTATTCGATCCATGTTTGGATTGAAGCAAGCATAGGTTCTTGGAATTGTTGTTTTGATGTAATTATAATGGTTTATGATTTAATTCGAAAATGACTCTTGTGTATATAAGGAGGTTAGTGGAAGCGCACTGACAGTGGCTGTCCTATAAAATAATGATAATATATGTCATTTCTTGGAAATGATATTCCCATAAAATAATCGGTGAAAGCTTGGCTTTCGAGAAAACTCTCCGAGGAATAGTACATTGAAAAATGTACACGACCTGGTGTTTCATACGCTTTGAGCATATGGATTCACAAACAGGCCAATCCAAGTGATAATCACTGGATTGATGTTAAGAACATCCGTTAGTTTCTTAGAGAACTAAGGATACATTCTTATTCTATGGAGAATGAGAACTTGAAGTGACTGAGATCACTGTAGCAAGTTTCCTAAACCGATAAAGACGACTAAAAGTCACAACAACGGTACTATACAGTTTGAATAACGGTACAGTGAGCTGGAAATCTTCCAAGCAAGATACTGTTACCGAATAAACAACAAATGAGGGTTATTGATGCAGCTGAGGCAGCAACAGAAGCCTTCTAGGTCGATAATAAATCTAATTAGATTAGATATAATTCTGTTAGCCGCTGAGCTAGGCTGCAGCACAAGCTAAAGAATTAATGGTCTCGTCAACGATCTAAATAAATACTTCGATATTCATCTGATTCGTTCGGATCATACATCGTGGCGATGTGATGATCGTATAAATCGCATCAGATGATAATCATGAAAATCTACTGACGAAAGCCTTTTCTCAATAATTTGAGCCAACCGTACATAGTTCGGCTGTAAGACACTCGAGTGACTAGCTATAGGCCAAGTGGGAGATTGTTGGACAATTATGACCCACAGCGTCACTATTTGTATAGATCAAGGTGTTGTTGTACAAATTAACTATGTGACAAAGGAGATTGCACTCTTATCATTTGTGATTAGATCACCTAGATGTATAAATGATAGGAGGTACTTATGATTTGTTCCTGGATTGAGAATGATATGAGACAGTATCAATCCACGAAGGATAAATCATTAAATATCCCTAGTCAGAGTATTATCGAGATTGGACATTGATAAATACGTAAAAGACTAGTATTACACTTGTGCGCGTTGTGAGGGCACAACGGCATAGTTCTCATATATTTGGCTATAGGATACTCATGCAAGTGTAATAGGAGGTTGTGTTTTACCGATGGTACGGGAAACAGCTTCGCTCTGGATAGACCCCCTCGGAATTCCATTGGTAGTATGACTATATGTCTATGGAAGTCCGAAATCAGGGTAGGTGTATTTGGTGTTAACCTGAGACTTGCACTGCTAATACTTGCGACAATCAATATACTTTGGTTGCGATCGTCCAGGAATTTAACAGGTTCTGTGTACGCCAATGCTGGGTATATTGAGAATCGTAGTGTGTTGGGTGTGATGTTAAGACGGAAGTATCACTCCAGTCATATGGAGATGATGGTCACGTAGGATACGGGACTAGTTCTCTTAAATGCTGTAGCTATCGGGATAAAATGACAAGGTCATGTTTATCCGATTATAGAGACTAGTTACCAGACATCTGATATGTGCTTCGTACGGGGCAGACACAATTCCAGCCCCAGGCCTAGCACGTGATCATCCGATACTGGATCGAAATACGCAATACTACGTATACTACGCCTGATATAGATCCTTTATTCATGTAAGGATATTTCCGGAGAATTGGGTAGGCATGGCGCTTTGCTAGAGGCCAACCTTGTCTTGTAAATCGGTATAAACATAGTACGAGGTACTTACGTGTTCGGATAGTCCGACGATCGAATTTATTGCAAACATATCCGGGGATCTCATGGGTCCCTTCTCAAAGATTCACCGATGACGTATGACTCGCACTCTAAATTAATCTGGGATTAATTAGAAGAGAGAGAAAATTAATCTGGGATTAATTGCGGAGATATTTTATCTGGGTTAAAATATCAATTAAAGAGAGAGAACGGTTAATTTGGAATTAATCGACAAATTAATATATTCGGTATATTAAACGAAATTAGATTTCGACGCGGAATTAAAATTAGATTTTAATTCGGGCGAATGAATTAATTTAGAATTAATTCGTTAGCGACGTGAATAGTAATTATGCTAGGCATGATTATTTAATTAAATTAGATTTAATTACGTCGCAACGGAAAATTCGTTAATTTAGAATTAGCGAACCCGAGCCCGGGATTTTTTGCGAGCACATTCGCATTTCGAATTCGAATGCGGCACGCAATTCAAATCAAGCGTCAAATCGCTAATCGCATCTAGCGTCACATCATCCGTCAAACAAGTGATAGATGTCTTTCACTTTGAGTGATTGACGTCAGTCACTATTCACTGATTGATGGCAAGTTATGTGTGTGGTTGGCAAGCATTTATTGCTTTAATTGCTTGACTTTTTGGAGCCAAAAATTGTGTATATGATTTTAGGAAAATCATTTTACCATTTTTTGTAACAAAAACCATCTCTCTCTCCATTATCTTATTCTCTCTCACGCCCTTGGGGCATTATTTCTTCACCGGTTTTGCTTAAAACCGTGAGCAGTGGGAAGCTTAGAGTCGCGATTTTGTGGCAAAATCGGGAGTGCTAGCACACTACGAAGACATGTGAAGGTGATTGGGAAGTCCACCCATGAGCTGGGAATCGTTCGACGAAGCTTGGAGCTTGATTAAGGAGCTGCAATGGCCGAAACCAGTGAGCTGTGACAGTGCCACTGCCGTGACTGTGAGGAGCAGAAATTTGAAGTTTTGTTGCTCGCCGCGTCGCTCAACCACTCGATGTAAGTATTCTGCGACTTTCTCGATTGTATTCACACATGTTTATATGCTTTGTATTCGATCCTCGGGGCCTAGAAACTCCAACACATTGTTCTATTTACGCATGTATTGCATTCTAGTGTGCATGGGCTAACTAGGGAGGGTTAAAGGTCCTCTATTCGAGGGAAAATGCCTAAAGGCTACCTTTACCACGATGTTTTGCCACGCCGAACGAGGTACACCCGATTGAATAGAAATGAGTTCAATCAGGCACATGGGGTCCTACACTGTGCATTTGCTCATCATTGTATGTGTCTGCATCGTCTATCATGCATCAGGTCATATCCCGTTTGAACGCGTTCTCGAACGCTATACAAACGCGAACCTTCTGTTTCCCGTTCGAATGCATTTACGAACGCTACTCGAACGCGCATGCATTTCATTTCATCAGGTCTTGTCCCGTTCGAACGCATTCTTAAAAGCTACACGAACGAGAACTTTATGTTTACCGTTCGAACGCCTTTTCAAATGCTACACGAACGCGCATACACTGAACTGATTCCTTTTCATCACATTTCATGGATAATTGCTTCTTGGGTGGTTTCTCTTATATCATGTAATTAATCATACCATTCCATTATTGATACTCTTACGATTATCATTTATTTGTATTCCCGCATTTATCTATTTGATGTGTTCATGAGATGGTGTTCAAGCATGATTAGGTCGTTAGTATGTTACTTGTTTCTTAAGCATGATTTAGCCTATTTAGTTGTTTATTTTTAAACATGATTAGTTATTTATTTTTTGTTTGGAATTTGCATTATGTTTAGGTTGTTCTTTGTTTTCCGCATTATATTATTGAAGTATGTTCATGAGATTGTCGTGTGTTATTGTATGTTTGTCGTTATGATGATTTATTTTATACATGCGAACTTAGGAATAAATTATCCTTGGAAATATATGTTGCTTAGGCTTGGTTAGATTATTGCACAAATCATTTCATTACAAGTGGTATAAGTAAGAGACCATTCTGCACCCATTGTTTGAGGTCTTCCTTTACGAGGGGTGAGTGCGGCCTTAAATCATTTTCCCGGTTCACACCAGGTGGCGACTCCATTATTCTTTGGTTTAGTCCCCCGCGGGCTACTCCGTACTCCCAACTAGGCCGCGAGCCTAGAACAGCATGCGTCGTCAGTTTCTGTGTCCTACAATTGGCAAACAGGGTCTTTTGAGTCAGATTCCCGAGACTTGCAATTCCTTAATGAATTTAATTTTATCTTCACAATTATCAGACACCATTCCTAAAGAACGACAACGAGTATTGCAATTCCAGCGTGCACATTTGTAACAAAGACCCATTTGTTTAGCTCTACGTTTCTTTGCATAGGTGCTTCTTCCAAAACTAGGCAAATAAGAATTATAAGAATCAGAGTACTCATCTGCTAATCGGACCCGTGCTTCGATTACCCAACAAATGCCATAAGGAATAACTTTGATCATCAGAAGTCTCATATTTTCCAAGCGAGTTTTGTAGACTTTCATCAGAGAATTTTGAGTGAGAGAAGGAAATTGCTTGTGAAGATTTGTGAGAGCTTCTTCCATATTGAAATGACTTCACCTGCAAAAACTAACACATAAAATAAAACACACCAAATCATAATATATACACAAATTGCATGGGTTGCCTCCCAGCTAGCGTTAAGTTTAACGTCGTCAGCTAGATGTGACTGCCCGAACGTTATGATGGATTTGAAAGTGTGACATTTTCTTTTTGTCGCTCAATTGATTCTCCTCATTAGTGCTTGACACGCTGACTGTTAACCTTGAATGTGTTGTTGGACTTTGGGTTGTATATCTCAACAACTTCGTATAGTAACACCTGAGTAATTATAAATGGACCTGACCACTTTGATTTTAGCTTTCCAGGGAAAAGTTTTAACCGTGAATCGTATAACAACACCTGCTGCCCTGGTTCCAGTTGTCTGCGCACTATTTTTTATCATGCCATCTCTTGGTCTTTTCCTTGTATAGTTTGGCATTTTCATAAGCCTGTAGGTGAAATTCCTTCAATTCTTTGAGTTGGTGAAGTCTTTTCTCTCCTGCAGCTTGTGGATCAAGATTTAACTTCTTCAGTGCCCAGTACGCCTTGTGTTCAAGTTCAACTAGCAGATGGCACACTTTTCCATACACCATTTGATATGGGGACATACCAATAGGTGTCTTGTAAGTTGTTGGTTAGGCCCATAATGCATCATCTAGTTTTTCAGACCAGTCCTTCCTTATTGATCCAACGATTCTTTCCAAGATTCTTTTGATCTCCATGTTTGAAACTTCAACTTGCCCATTTGACTGTGGACGGTAAGCAGTGGCAACTTTATGAGTAACTCCATATTTGGATAGGAGTGCATCAAAGTATCTATTGCAGAAATGTGAGCCACCATCACTGATAATTGCACGAGGTGTTCCAAAGCGAGTGAAAATATTCTTTTTAAGGAACTTGATCACCACTTTTGAATCGTTGGATGGCAGTGCAATTGCTTCAACCCATTTGGAGACGTAGTCTACTGCAACTAAGATGTACAGGTTTCCGAATGATGGAACAAAGGGTCCCATAAAATCAATACCCCACACATCGAATATCTCCACTTCCAGAATATTTTGCAAAAGTCCTTCATTTCTCCTTGAAATATTCCCCGTTCTTTGGCACCTGTCACAGTGAAGAGCAAAAAGATAAGCATCTTTAGAAAGAGTGGGTCGGAACAAACCTGATTGAAGGACTTTGGCTGTAGTTTTATTCCCGTTAAAGAGTCCGACATATGGTGATGAATGACAATGTTGCAGAACATTATTGACCTCCTAATGTGGAACACAACACCTCAGTGATTTATCAGCACAGTGTTTGAATGGATACGGCTCATCCCAAACATAGTGCTTGACTTCTTTGAAGAACTTCTGCCGTTGTTGAGTTTTCCATTACAACGGCCATTTTCCAGACACCATATAGTTGACATAGTCAGCATACCAAGGGATTCCTGCTGTTTCATGGAAAATAGTTGTTCATCTGGAAAAGTTTATTTGATTGTCAATTCTTTGCCAGCTGTTTCTCCATTCTCGAGCCTCGATAAATGATCTGCCACTTGATTTTATGTTCCTTTCCTGTCTCTGATCTCCACGTCAAATTCTTGCAGAAGAAGTATCCAACTGATCAATCTGGTTTTGGCATCTTTTTTCACAATCAGATATTTGATTGCTGAATGATCTGTGTAGACCACCACTTTGGGACCCAGCAGATAGAAGCATAATTTTTCAAAAGCAAACACAACTATAAGCAACTCCTTTTAAGTGGTTGTGTAGTTGAGTTGAGCTTCATTCAGAGTTCTGCTGGAGTAGTAAATGGCATGGAAAATCTTTGCTTTGTGTTGTCCCAAAATTGCACCTACAGTAAAATCACTAGCATCACACATCACCTCAAATGGAATGTTCTAGTATGGTGCTACAATGATGGGAGCAGAAAAAAGCTTCTTTTTTGGGATCTCAAAAGCTTCCTGGCATTCTTTGGTGAAGTTGAAAGGCACATCTTTATCCAGAAGATTGCACACAGGTTTAGCAATCTTGGAAAAGTCTTTGATAAATCTCTTGTAAAAACCTGCATGTCCAAGAAAGCTTCAAATCCCTTTTACAGATGTTGGTGGAGGTAATTTTTCAATTGTCTCGATCTTTGCTTTGTTTACCTCGATTCCCTTTTATGAGATCCGATGTCCAAGAACAATGTCTTCATGCACCATGAAGTGGCATTTCTCCCAATTGAGTACCGGGTTGGTATCTTTGCATCTTTGTAACACATGTTCCAGATTTTGCAAGCAATTGTCGAAATAGTCTCCAAACACAGAGAAATCATCCATGAAAACCTCCATACTCTGCTCCAGCTTGTTTGAGAAGATAGCCATCATGCAATGCTGAAATATGGCAGAAGCATTACATAATCCAAATGGCATCCTGCGGAAAGCAAAAGTACCATACAGACATGTAAAGGTAGTTTTCTCCTGGTCTTCTAGGGTGATTGCAATCTGATTGTACCCCGAATATTCGTCCAGAAAGTAATAGTACTCATGTCTCGCCAGTCTGTCTAGCATCTGATCAATGAATGGTAGCGGAAAATGGTCATTCCTTGTTGCTTTGTTCAGCTTCCGGTAGTCCATGCATACTCTCCATCTAGTCACTGTTCTTATTGGAATCAGCTCGTTATTTTCATTTGTGACTATAGTAATTCCTCATTTCTTCGGCACACACTGCATAAGACTCACCTAACTACTTTCTGAGATGGGGTAAATCATGCCAACATCCAACCATTTGATGATTTATTTCTTCAAAACTTCCTTCATGATTGGATTGAGTCTCTATTGATGCTCCACCGTTGGGTTTGTACTCATCATTCATCAGGATCTTGTGCATGCAAAATGTGGACTAATGCCTCGAATGTCTGTTATAGTCCAACCAATGGCACTCTTGTGTTCTCAGAACACTCTCAGCAACTTTTCTTTCTAATCCAATGTTAGCAAAGAAGAAATAATCACAGGTAATTAAGAAGAGTTTCCAAGAAATGAATACCTAAGATGACTCGGTAGTAACTTCAGCTCCAGCTGTGGTGGTTCTTCAATTGAAGGCTTGATTCGATCTTTCTTCGGGAGTTCTAGACTTTCAACTGGTTATGTCGATTTAAAACCAAACGACTTGTCAAGGTAGTTGATACATTCCAGGATTTCAGCATCTAGCCTGCTGTCAGTCATGTTGGTGATGCAAGCTTCAAGTGTATCCGTGGGATTTGACTCAGTATCCTGAACGATACTATCAATAACATCAATTCTGAAACATTCTTCTTCCTTTTCATTATTAGGGAATTTCATGGCTTTGAAAACATTGAAGGTAACTTCTTGGTCCTGAACTTTCATTGTTAGTTCTCCTTTTTGTACATCAATCACAGTTCATCATGTAGCCAAAAATGGTCTCCCAAGGATGATAGGTACATCTTTGTCTTCTTCAATGTCAAGGATAATGAAATTTGCTGGGAGAATGAGTTTATCAACTTTGACCAACACATCTTCAATATCACCTCTTGGAAATGCGAGCTTTCGATCAGAAAGTTACAAAGAGACTGAGGTAGGCATTGCTTCTCTAATTTGTAATTTCCTATAAATAGAAAAATGCATTAAATTAACACTTGCACCTAAATCAAATAAAGCCTTACCGATATAATATTCTCCAATGGTTCATGGGATAATAAAACTGCCAGGATCTTTCAACTTCGGGTGAAGTTTCATCTAAATGATTGCACTGCATTCTTCTGTCAATGCTATTGTCTCGTAATCTCCCAATCTCCATTTTCGTGAAAGAATATCTTTCATGAATTTGACATAAATGGGCATTTCTTCCAACGCTTCTGCAAATGGGATGTTGATGTGCAGCTTTTTGAAGACTTCCAAGAATCGAGTATACTGTTTGTCCAGTTTGTTTTTCCAAAGACGCTGTGGAAAATATGGAGGTTGAGTGATCTGTTCTTTTTCTTTTTCCTTTGCTTATTTTTTCTCCATCTGTAGAACTGTATCTTTTTAAACTTCTTATATGGTTGCCTTGATTCCAACATCTTTGTTGATTTCAGTACCGCTTTTCAAGGTAATGGCATTATATTGCTCATTCCCTCGGTTCCTTGGATTTGGTTATGTGTTGCTTGGAAGATTTCATGGCGGTCTGTAACTCTGAGCATTGGCCAGTTGTCCAATTTTATTCTCCAGTGCTTTGATAGAAGCTAATTGGCTTTGATTGAATGTTGTTTGGGATTGAAACATAGCATCGTATTTTGCTTCTTGCTTTTTGAACATCTCTGCAAACCATTCTTTCATTTCTGCTTCTTTTTCATACTCCTGGCCTTTTTTCTGCTGTTGGAATCCAGGTGGTGGATTATTCTTTTGCCCTGAATTGTTACTCCATGAAAAATTGGGATGATTCCTCCACCCTGGATTGTAGGTGTTGGAATATGGATTGTTCCCCTGTCTGTTGAAATTGTTGACATAGTTCACCATTTCTTCAAGTTGATTTGGCTCTGGACCTCCTCTATACGGTGAACTTGTGGATCCAGTATTGCTTTGCGTGCTGAGAGTCTCCATGAATTTGCATATTTGATCCAGCTTAGCATTGAGTGTTGTATTGGCTCCAACTTCATAAATTCTAGCAATTCTTTGGATCATGCTCCTTTCTGTTGGCCACAACGAATTGTTGTTAGCCATTTCTTCAATTAAGTCTCATGCTTGATCCTCTCCTTTCGCCATCAAAGCTCATCCAACAACAGTGTCAATTGTGGTTCTCATTATTCTAGAAAGTCCATTATAGAATGTTTGAACTTGTAGCCATTTTGGTATCTCACGGTGAGGACATTTCCGAAGTAAATCCTTGAATCTTTCCCAAGCTACGTAGAGTGATTCTGAATCTTGTTGCACAAAAGATGTGATGTCATTCCTCAACTTTGCTGTTCTGGCTGGTGGAAAGTACTTTGCAAGAAATTTGGTGGCTAGAGTGTTCCAAGTTGTGATGGAACCTGCTGGTAATGAATGTAGCCAAGCTTTTACTCTGTCTTTCAAGGAGTATGGAAAAACACTCAATCTCATTGCTTCTTAGCTACTCGGTTCTAATTGAAAGTGCCGCAAACTTCCAGGAAGTTACTGATGTGGGTATTAGGATCTTCAGTTGTATTTCCTCCAAACTGAATTGACTGCTGAATCATCTGAATGCATGTTTTGATGTCACACACTTTTGCTGGTAAGAGAGGAAGTACAATACAGGAAATGAAGCCATCCACCACCGGAATGGTTCTGTCTCGAATGGGAATTGGTGGTGCAACTTCCAAAGGTTCAGGTTCCATGTTAACAACTGCTTCTTGGCCTTCTCGCCTTTCCCTTCTCAACTGTCTAATGGTTCTTTCAATCTCTGGATCAAGCGGTCGGATTTCAAAGCTTCTGGTTCGTCTCATGTAGTGTCTGAGAACCTGAAACACAAGAAAACAAAAACAATAAGTAAAAAGAAATTAGATATAAGTAAAGGTATCCAACCTCAAAACTAATAGTGAAAGATAAATAAGTCCCCGGCAACGGTGCCAAAAACATGACCGGTGCGTAATCACACGCGTATAATGCAAGCGCACGTATCGTTCAAGTAGTATAAAAAGTATCGATCCCACGAGGACTTAATACCTAGCTATTAATTTTATGAGGCCAAATGATTACAAGTATCTAACAGATTGATTGATTGACTGGGTGGTGACTTTAAACTTAAAAACAAGTAAATAAAATTACGCGAAAATAGGTTGAGGAAAATTCAAATTTATAAAACTATCCAGGGTTGTGAATTCTTCCAATATATTTTAAAAGATGAAGTGGTTATTTCACATTTGTAATATATTGGTTTATTAACCTGGAACGCGAAAATATGTAAAAACCTCTTCTGATGGTCATATACAAATACCGAGTGTAACCCAATTAATCATATTCCTATGTCAACCAAGTTACCTGAATTCATTAAGATTAAGTTCCAATTATGGTTACCCCCGCCCGAAAGGTATATTTCTATCCTGTAAGGAAATATATTAAAGGGTTATCTATCCTCAAGAAATATCGTGGGTTATTAAGTCTAGAGTCTTAAACCTAAAATCTCTTTTCCAAGTTCATTTTGAGTTTACCAGTTCAATCTTATTAATGGCCAGTTAACAAAAAGCATTAAGACTAATGCTCAATAAATAAACCTTTATATTACCCAAATCGGAAAACAACCCCTTATTAACCAGTGATATTGAAATTCATCACAACCCCAGATAATGGGCTTAGCTACAACACATATCTAAGGCTAATTAAAGCTTAAATAAATTAAAAGACATAAAGTAAATGCTAGAAATTAAATAAAGTAAATGCCAAAATAAAAAATGTAAAAGTACAATAAAAGAAAATGATGGGGTTAGAGGATCCACTTTTAATATTTCAAAATTAGAAATCTCCATTATTCTCAATGTTTACCGATTAATTAACCAGACCATAAAGGCGGTAATTTCATTTGTCTCAATTAAATCAAACCGACCATATAGGCGGTAACAAGGTTATTATCTAAACCGACCATATAGGCAGAAACTACGTCTGAAATGAAAAACCGACCATATAGGCGGTAAATAAGATTGTCACCTAACTGGCCATATAGGCGGAAACTACGTCTGAAATGAAAAACCGACCATATAGGCGGTAAATAAGGTTGTCACCTAAACCGGCCATATAGGCGATACCTAATTAATCCAAATTTTAATTAAAATAAGGGATATTAATCTAATTTATTATATTAAAAGTCTTACCTCTTCACCCCAGCAAAATGAGATTACTTGCTCATGTTGTAAAAGAAAACACATAAAATTTTATTAAATAAATAAAAAGAAAATATAAGAAAACTTAAATAATATACAAGACACTTTCCTTTAGGTTTTTGACCGGTGCTTACACACGCGTATAACGCAAGTGCACCTATCGTTCAAGTAGTATAAAAAGTATCGATCCCACGAGGACTTAATACCTAATCTATTAATTTTATAAGGTCAAATGATTACTAGTATCTAACAGGTTGTTTGATTGATTTGAAATGGTGATGATTCTAAATTTAAAAACAAGTAAATAAAATTGCATGAATGTAGGTTTAAGAAAATTCAATATTAAAAACTATCTAGGGTTGTGATTTCTTCCAATATCATTTTAAAGATGAAGTGGTTATTTTATGTTTGTGTAATAAATCGGTTTACTAACCTGGAACACTAAATTATGCAAAAGCCTTTGTCGATGGTCAGACGCAAATACCCAGTTTAACCCAATTGAACCATATGTCTATGTCAACCAAATTATCTGGATTCATTAAGTTTAAGTTCCAATTATGGCTACCCCCGCCCGACAGGTATATGTCTATCCTGTAAGGAAATCTATTAAAGGGTTCCTCAAGGAAGATCGTGGGCTATTAAGTCTAAGGTTGAAACCTAAAATTCCTTTGTCAAGTTTATTTTAGATTTACCACATCAATCTTATTGGTGATCAGACAACAAGAAGCATTAAGCTTAAGACTTAATAAGTAAACCTTTAAATTACCCAAACTATCAAATAACCCCTTATAAACCGGTGATATTAGAATTCATCACAACCCCAGATAACTAACTTAGTTACGACACATAAATAGGGCTAGTAAAAACTTAAATAAAATAAAAGACATAAAGTAAAATGCTGAAAAGTAAATTGCTGAAAATTAAATGACGGAAAGTAAATGCTGAAATTAAATACTGAAAATTAAATGCTGAAAAGTAAATGCTGAAAGTAAATTACTGAAAAGTAAATGCTGAAAGTAAATTGTTGAAAAGTAAATGCTGAAAGTAAATTGCTGAAAAGTAAATGCTGAAAGTAAATTGCTGAAAGTAAATTGCTGAAAAGTAAATGCTGAAAGTAAATTGCTGAAAAGTAAATAAAGTAAAAGTACAATAAAAGAAAATGCTGAGGTAAAAGGATCCACTTTTATTAATTCTATTTTAGATATCTCCCTTAATATAATATATTAACTTTGCATGATAATTACCAACCATCCATATAGGCGGTATCCAGATTAAGTCAAATTAATAATTAATTACCAACCGACCAACCTGGCGGTATCCAGTTTAGTCGGGTTAAAACCAATTTAAATAATTACCAACCGACCAATATGGCGGTATCCTCGTTAAGTCAGATTTTAACTAGTTTATATATTATAATTAAGGGAGATTAATCTAAATATTAGTAATAAAAGTTTTACCTTTTACCCCAGCAAAGGGGAGTTACCTCCAAAGTAAAAACTGAAAATTAAAGAAAGAAAAGTATTGTGCGTAAAAGTAAATTGCGGAAAGTAAAACTAAAAAGTAAAGAAAAGAAAGTGCGAAAGCGAAAATTATTTACTAAAAGCTGTAAATAAACAAACAAGATACAATCTTCTTAGTATTCTTAAGGAATTCCTTAAAAGAAAGTATGAATTTACAAATGAAATAGCTTGGTATTTATAGGCAAAATTTTGCCTCCACCAAATCAATTATTAATTGTTCCACTAATTGCTCCATTAATTGCTCCACAAAATCCATTATTAATTGCTCCACTAATTGCTTATCATGTTTGGTGGTGATTTGATCATTTTTATTATTTATTTATTAATTTATTTTTTTCTTTGAAAATGATTGAAAATGACTTTAATGATTACACACAACACACTTCTGGATGGTTCATCAATTTCTGGTATGAAATCTTTCAAAGTTGTAGATATTTACGTCTTCTTTAATATGGAACTTGAATCAGCTCAATTCGATAACGGAGTAAAAAGTTATGCACAAAATACGACAGATGCGCAAAATTGGAATTTCCAAAATTGCACTTCGTTAAAACGCCCTATCAAGTTTCCAATCTCCAAAATTTATATGTCAAGTCCAATTTTTGTCCTTATTTGACCCACATTTCATCCTAAATGATTTCATTGTATCCCAATATTATTTTATCTGCAAAATAAACTAAAACACATCAAAACGTTCATCAAACCCGGGAAACTAAATAAAATATTAAGTAAAAGGGGCGGTAAATATTGATATATTTTCCGCTCATCATTTTTCATGGAGAAACTCCTCCAAAGAAAGTATGAAAAATTTACAAAGTTAAGCTTGGTATTTATAGGAAAATCTAAAGGCTTCCACCAATTTCTCCACCAATTGCTCCACCAATAGCTCCACCAAACATGGCATCAAACATGGTACCAAATATGGCACCAAACATGGAAGCATGTTTGGTGGAAGTTTGAAAATTTTTACTTTTTTGTTTTATTAATTTTATTTTATATTTTGAAAATGACTTTAGTAATTACACAAAATACACTAGATTATTCATTAATTTTTGCCTTCCAAACTTTAGAATTCGGAAATATTTAAATCTTCAAAGTTGTAAATCTTTGTGTCTTCTTTAATCAGACACTTGAATCAACTCAAACGGATATCGAATGAAAACTTTATGGCCAAAATACGAAACTTACGCAAAACTGGAATTTAGGACTGCACTTTGTGATGCGTATAATAAATTTCCATTTTCGCCATTTTTTTGCTCCGAATTTCATCGTTTTAGCCCCGAGTTGATTCCATTAAACCCCAATAATTTATTCATCTGCAAAACACATAAAACACATTAAAACATTCATCAAACCCGAGAAACAAAATAAAATATTAAGTAAAAGGGGCGGTAAATATTGATATATTTTCCGCTCATCAACATACATGAAATATGGAAACAAACAAACGTACAAAGCTAGGCTTGTAGAGAAAGGGTATCGTCATCTACATGGTGTCGATTACGACTATTACTCGTTTCCATGATTAAATCCATTCGGATAATGCTTGCTCGTGTTGTATATTTCGTTTATGAAATATGGTAGTTGAACGTCAAAACTGCTTTCCTTAAACGAAAACCTTTAGGCGGATGTTTACAATATCCTGATGGTTTTACCATACCATAACATGCAAATAAGGTTTGCAAGTTAAATTGATCCATTTATGGATTAAAGCAAGCATTGCATTCTTGGAACTAATGTTTTGATGAGATCATATTACAATATGGCTTCATTAAAAACGAAGATATGATTCTTGTGTACATAAGACGGTTATGGGGAACACACTGACAATGATTGTCCTTTACGTTGATGATGTATTGCTTTTTAGCAATGATATTCCCATGCAATAATTGGTGAAAGCTGGCTTTCATTAAAATTCTCCATAGAAATACTTGGGAGAGGCAACCTTTATTCTAGGAATAAGGGTCTATTGGGAAAGATCTAAAAGTTGTTGGCACTCTCCGAGAACTCGTACATTGAAAGATATGTACGCGACCTAGTGTCTAATATGATTTGAGTATGTGGAGTCACAATCAGGCCGATCCAGGTGATGGTCACTGGATTGATGTTAAGAACATCCTTAAGTATCTTAGACGAACTAAGAATGTATTCTTAATCCATGGAAAAAAGAGAACTTGAAGTAACTAGGTTCACCGTTGCAAGTTTCCTGACCGATAATGACGATTGTAAGTCGCAATCAGGGTACGTAATTTTGTTTAAACAACGGAGTAGTGAGCTGGAAATCTTCCAAGCAAGATGTTGTTACCGATTCAACAAAAGCGGAATACATTGCTGCAGTTGAGGCAGCAAATGAAGCATTTTGGATCTATAAAATTCCTAATTGGATTAAAAGTAGTTATGTTAGCAGCTAAGCTGGGCTACAACACAGGCTAAAAAGTATGGTGTCATCAATGATCCAAGTATGTACTTCGACGGTTTTATCTGATTCGTGAGATCATACATCGTGGCGATGTGAGGATCGAATAAATCGCATCAGATGATACCCTTGTAAATCCACTGAAGAAAGTGATATCTCAGCACAAGCATGAACGACCCTTCAGGTTTTAGACACTTAAGTGATTGGCTATAGGCCAAGTGGGAGATTGTTAGACAATTATGACCCATAGCATCACTATTTTGTAAAGAACATGGTGTTGTTGTACAAATTTAACTATGTGACAAAGGAAATTGCTCTTTTATCATTTTGTAATTGGATTACTTAGATATATAAATGATAAAAGTCCATATGATTAGCACCGGATTAATAAGAAATGAGACAGTATTAATCCATAAAAGGTTTAATTATTAAATATCCATAGTCGTAGTATTATCGAGACTGGACATCGATAATGCGGAATAGGCTAGTATTAACTTTTGCGAGTTATGGAAGCTTAACAGTATAGTTCTCATATATTTGGGTATTGGATACTCATGCAAGTGTAATAGGAGGTTCTGTTTGCCGATGGTACAGGAACAACTTCACTCTATACAGACCCCTCGGAATCCCATTGGTAGTATGACTATGTGTCTATGGGAATCTGAATCAGGGTAGGTGTTTTTGGTTTTAACCTGAGACTTGCATCGCTAATACTTGCGACAATCAATACGCTTTGGTTTTGGTCATCCGGGGCTTTAACAGGTTCTGTGTACGCCTCTTCTGGGTATACTGAGAATCGTAGTATATTGGGTGTGATATCAAGTTGGAATTATCACTTCAGTCATATGTAGATGATGATCACGCAGGATACAGAACTAGTACTTTTAAGTACTACAGTCATCAGGATAATATGACTAGGTCATGATTATTCGATTATAGAGACTAGTTGCCAGTGATCCAATATATGCTTCGTACGGGGCAGACACAATTCCAACCCTAAGCTTAGCTTGTGACATCTGATACTGGATCCTAATACGCAATACTTAGTATACTACGCTTGAAAAAAATTATATATTCCTTTAAAGAATATTTCTGGAGAATTGGGTAGGCACGGTGCTTTGCTAGAAGCCAACCATGTCTTGTAAATCGGTAAGAATGTGGTACCGGGTACGCACGTATTTGGATAGTCCGATGACCGTATTTACTCCCAACATATCTAGGAATATCTTGGGTCGCTTCCCAAAGATTCACCGATGAGATTTGACTCGAACAGAATTAGTCTGGGATTATTTATGAGAGAGAAAATTAATCTGGGATTAATTAACGGAGAGGAATTTATCTGGGATTAAATTCGTCGAGAGGAGAGAATATGATTAATTTGGAATTAATCGGCAAAGTAAATTTAATAGTGAAATTGGATTTTACTATTTAATTTATTTATTTGGGTTAAAATAATATATTAGATATATTAAATGAAATTAGATTTCAAAGAGGAATTAAAATTGGATTTTAATTCGGACAAACAAATTAATTTAGAATTAATTCATAAGCGACTTTAATAATAATGCAAGTCATAATTATTTAATTAAATTAGATTTAAATATGTCGCAACGGTAAATTTATTTTATTCGGAATTAAACGAACTCGGGCCCGAGCGAAGTTGCGTGTTGAGTTGTTCAACTTAAATTTAGAATTTAAAAGTGGTGGGACCCACTTGACTTACATCAAGATGTTTGATATGTGATGGAAGTTGTTAATGGTTGTGTAAAGCTTGGATTGCTTGTTGAATACACAAACCAAAACCAAGACACTTTGTTTTTTAATTAAAACATTACTAACTTTGAAAGTCAACTTTCGTATTAGATTTTGGAAATCCAAAATATACTATTCCTCCTCCTCTCTCCTTGGGCGTGAATGCTCCTTCTTCTCCATGGAATTTTGTTGCAAAATTATTTAAAGCTAGCACTTTAAAGAGTCAATTAAGGTGATAGGAAAACTCACCCAAGCGTTGGAAACACTCTACAAAACTTGGATCTTCAACAAATACAAAGAAAAAGTTTTGAATCTCATTCGATCAATGTAAGTTATTCCATAAACTTTCTTGATTAATTCACACACAAATCACTCTTAGAGATCCTTGGCATGTTCTATGAACACTAACAGTTAGACCATATTTTTATTATCATTACAGTCATTTCATAAAAAGTTTATGATTTTAGATTTTTACTAAGAAAGTAACGTTTTCATAAAATGTTTAATGATTTTCGAAGGATGGGGGAAAACCCACCTCAGTATATAACTTTACAGACATGGAATTGACGAACAGAGAACATGTGCATATTTATAGGACTAGGGGGATGGCGATACGTAACCCTCCCAGATCCTAGTTCAGGACTAGGGATGACAGATGCCCCTAGATCCTAGTTTTAGAGCTTATAGGGTAGCATAGATCTACACCCCCAGTTCTAGTTCAGTGGCTTGGGGGAAAACGATACGTAACGTCCCAAGTGTTAGGTTCTCTAAGAACAATTCCAAGATCAATTAAGCATAAAACATGTGAATACTCAAAGAAGTAGCAGAAATACTTACATTGATCAAATATGTGGATGCGTAGAATAATAAAAATTTTCCTCTTATAGAAGTGCTCCAAGCTCTTCTTTGATTGTATGTTGAGCTCCAAGCTTTGATTAAAGAATTGGAAATTTTGGGAATTGTTTCCCTATCACCTTTGTAGACTCTTTAAGTGCTAGCTATTGAATAATTTTGCAACAAAATTACCCTAAGAATGAGAGCAACTCTCGGCCAAGATGGAGAGGAGAAGAGGGATTGTGGTTCATGATTTTTGTGTGAATGAGAGAGTTAGTGTTGTTTTGATTTTGTGTGTTGTGTATATCATTTTCAAAAAACAATTACAATTTACCAAATTCAAAATTAGGTAAATGTCATTCACAAATCAAGGTTATAGAAATGCTCCAAGCTCTTCTTTGATTGTATGTTGAGCTCCAAGCTTTGATTAAAGAATTCCAAATTTTGGGAATTGTTTCCCTATCACCTTTTTAGACTCTTTAAGTGCTAGCTATTGAATAATTTTGCAACAAAATTACCCTAAGAATGAGAGCAACTCTCGGCCAAGATGGAGAGGAGAAGAGGGATTGTGGTTTATGATTTTTGTGTGAATGAGAGAGTTAGTGTTGTTTTGATTTTGTGTGTTGTGTATATCATTTTCAAAAAACAATTACAATTTACCAAATTCAAAATTAGGTAAATGTCATTCACAAATCAAGGTTGTGTGTTTTTCAAGCAACCAAAATCCTACCAATTTCTATCAACCAAAAGTTGATAAAATTGACTAGTGATGTGATTAGGTGTGGGCCCCACTTAAATTCAAAATCTGAGTGGGCCCGCTAAACACATTTCGGGCTCGGGTTCATTAATTCAGAATTAACAAATTTTCCGTTGCGATGTTAATTAAATATTAAAGTCATTTACGAATTAATTCTAAATTAATTCGTTCGCTCGAATTAAAATCCAATTTTAATTTCACTATGAAATCTAATTTCATTTAATATATCGAATATATTATTTCATAAGATTAATTCTAAATTAATCGTTCTCTCTCTGTTAATTGAATTTTATCCCGGATAAATTCTCGTCGTAATTAATCCCAGATTAATTTTCTCTTTCTCATAATTAATCCCAGATTAATTTTGTTCGAGTCATACGTCATCGGTGAATCTTCGGGAAGCGACACATGAGATCCCTACATATGTTGGCAGTAAATCCGTCATAGGACTATCTGATCACGTGCGTACCTCGTACCACGTTCTTACTGATTTACAAGACATGGTTGCCTTCTAGCAAAGCACCGTGCCTACCCATTCTCCAGAAATATTCTTTTAGGAATATATAATCTATGTCAGGCATAGTATATGTAGTATTGCGTGTAGCGATCCAGTATCGGATGTCACATGCTAGGCCTGAGGCTAGAATATTGTCTGCCTCATATGAAGGATATATCGAATCACTAGCAACTAGTCTCTTTAATCGGATAATCATGACCTTGTCATATTATCCCGATGGTTACAACACATTAGAGTACCAGTTTTATATCCATGCGTGATCATCATCTCCATATGACTGAAGTGATACTTCCATCTTGACATCACACCAATACACTACGATTATCAAAAAACCCAGAAGAGGCGCACACATAACATGTTAAAGCCTCGGACGACCAAAACCAAAGCGTATTGATTGTCATAAGTATTAGCGATGCAAGTCTCAGGTTAAGACCAAATACACCTACACTGATACGGATTCCCATAGACACATAGTCATACTACTAATGGAATTCCGAGGGGTCTATCCAGAGCGAAGCTGTTTCTGTATCATCGGTAAACACAACCTCCTATCACACTTGCCAATCACTCAAGAATTAGCGATGCCAATCACTCAAGTATTAGCGATGCCAATCACTCAAGTATCTAACACCTGAAGTATGTACATGTCGCTCAAACTTTGTCTGAGGAATAGCTTTCATCAGCAGATCTGCAATGTTGTCATCTGATACGACCTTCTCGATCTTCACATCGCCATGATGTATGATCTCATGAATCAGATGGAAACATCGAAGAACATGCTTGGATCATGATGAGACCGCGATTCCTTAGCTTGTGTTATAGCCCTGTTATTATCACAATACAATGGAACGGGCTCAGCTGCTAACGGAACTACTCCTAATCCTATTAGGAATTTACAGATCCAAACTGCCTCTTTTGCTGCTTCAGCCGCAGTGATATACTCCGCTTCTGTTGTTGAATCAGCAACAGTCTCTTGCTTGGAAGATTTCCAGCTTACTACTTCGTTGTTCAAACAAAATATGTACCCAGATTGTAACTTATAGTCGTCTTTATCGGTTTGGAAACTAATGTCGGTAAACCCATTTACCTCAAGTTCTCCATCTCCATAGATTAAGAAAGCATCCCTAGTTCGTTTAAGATACTTAACGATGTTCTTAACCACAACCCAGTGACCATCACCTGGATCGGCCTAATAGCGACTACACATGCTCAAAGCATATGAGACATCAGGTCGCGTACATATCATGGCATACATGATTGATCCAACTGCTGAAGCGAACAGGATCTGACTCATGTTGTCTCTCTCATCTTGAGTTTTAGGACACATGTCCTTAGATAGAGTGACACTGGCAACAGTCTCTTCTTGGACTGATCCATGTTGAATCTCTTCAACACTTTGTCAATATATGTGCTCTGTGAGAGTCCAAGAAGCTTTCTAGATTTATCCCGGTAGATCTTTATTCCCAGAATAAAGGCTACTTCTCCTAGATCTTTCATGGAGAATTTTAATGAAAGTCAAGGTTTCACCGATTGTAGCATTGGAATTTCATTGCCAATAAGCAATCCATCATCGACGTAAATGACAATGAATGTCAGTGCTCTCCCACTAACCTTCTTATATACACAAGGATCATCCTCGTTTTGAATGAAATCATATTATTTTATGATCTCATCAAAACATTGGTTCCAAGAACGCGATGCTTGCTTCAATCCATAAATGGATCGATTTAACTTGCAAACCTTATATGTATGTTTTGGTACAAAAAAACCTTCAGGCTGTTGCATATAAACATCCTACAAAAGGTTTCCGTTAAGGAAATCAGTTTTGACGTCCATCGGCCATATCCTGTAATCGAAATATTTAGCAATAGTAAGCATTATCCGAATGGATTTAATCATGGCAACAGGTGAAAAAGTTTCATTGTAATCGACACCATGTCGTTGACGATACCTTTTCGCTACAAGCCTAACTTTGTACATTTGTATATTGCCATCCATGTCAGTCTTCTTCTTGAAGACCCATTTGCAACCAATAGGCTTTACGCCATCTGGTGCATCAACCAGTGTCCGAATTTGGTTGGTGTACATGGAATCCATTTCGGACTTCATGGCCTCTTTCCATAAAGCAGAGTCAATATCTTGTATTGCTTCCTCATACGTAGCCGGCACATTATCCTCAATAAGATTAATATCTAAATGAGGTGAGATCTGAAACCTATACCTCTCAGGTTGTTTTCTGACTCTCTCCGACCTACGCGGTTCTTGTGTATTCGAAGATTGTGGTACAGTCTCATCCCTGATGAATTGTTCATATTCCATTAAGGATTCTGTGCCAGAAACAGTATCACTCTGATTTTCATCGAGTTCTACTTTCCTCCCACTTACCACTGCATTTATAAATTCCTTCTCAAGGAAAAGCGCATATAGAGCAACAAATACTTTGTTCTCTTGTTGGTTGTAGAAGTAATATCCTTTGGTTTCCCTAGGATAACCTACAAATAGGCACTTATCCGATTTGGGTTCTAGTTTGGTACCATCCAAACATTTAACGTATGCCCAGCATCCCCAAATCTTCAGGAATGAGAAATCCGGTTTCTTTTCTGTCCATATTTCATATGGAGTCTGTTGAACAGACTTTGACGAAACCTTATTCAAAATAAGTATTGCATTGTTCAATGCATATCCCCAGAAGGAAATAAGTAGCTCAGTGTGACTCATCATAGACCTTACCATGTCCAACAAAGTTCGGTTTCTTCATTCGGACCCACCGTTTAATTGAGTTGTTCCGGGAGGAGTCCATTGTGAAAGAATACTATATTCTTTCAAGTTATCAAGAAACTCATTGCTTAATTATTCTCCACCACAGTCCGACCGTAATGTTTTAATACTTTTTGAATTTCTCAAAGATTTCCGACTTGTGTCTCATAAGATACACATAACTGTAACGCGATGTATCATCCGTAAAGGTTACAAAGTATTCATATCCACCTCTAGCCTGGCTAGACATGGGCCCACATACGTCACTATGAATGAGGGCTAACACTATATGTCACCAGACAGTTTGTTTGTTACATTATATTTTTGAGATATATTTATATTCAAAATATAAAGACCATTATTCACATTAGCACTGCATATCTCAAAATCATTTTTATAAATAAAACACCCAGTGTTTCTAAATACAAAAGTATACCCACATTGGGCTAAACAAGATACAGAAATAATATTCCTAGTCAAACTAGACACATAATAACAGTCTGATAAATTTAGTACATGCCCCGAAGGCAGTTCCAAAATATAAGTCCCTACAACCAAAACAGTGACTCTGGCCCCGTTTCCAACTCATAGATCAATCTCCTCTAAGGCTAGTCTCCTGCTAATCTGCAGATCCTGCACATCAGTATATATATGAGTACCATAACCCGAATCAAAAATCTAATTTTTAAAACTAGTAGTAGACATGTTTATTTTTATAACAAACATACCTGAAGCCGATGCCTTTCCTGATTTGATTTCCTTCATCTGCTCCTTGTAGTTACGACAGTCACGCTTCCAGTGACCCCGCTTGCCACTCTGCAGGTAGATATCTTGGGATTTGTCCTTCGTCTTCCCATAAGACTTTGATGATTTTGCCTTGCCATTTCTCTTCTTCTTCACACCTCCAGAAGCCTTTGGCCAAGCCTTGGCCTTCTGAGATGTCGGAGCGAAGTGCGTCCCGTGCTTCTTGCCCTTCATTAGCTCTTTCTCTGCTTCTTTAAGCATAGTCATCAATTCTCTAAAAGTGTTTTCTTAGTTCATCATGTTGGTTTCTATTGATGTCCCAAGATCATTTTAAGCATGAAATAGAATGAATACAATAAATAAATGTGGCGGAAACACACTCACTTTGATCGGATTGGATGTGATGCTCAACAAAAAACTTTTTCCTCCAATATGCTCCAAGATTCGGCCAAGGGATTTTGTTGATGAAGATGATCTACAAGCTCCAAGCTTTAATGGAAATCCATGCTCTAAGATAAGCTTCCCTATCACTTTGGTTTGATCCTTTAATTGTGCTAGCAAAATGAAGAAAGAAAATCAAATTTTCCCTTCAATGGAGCTCACGGTTTTGCAAGAAAATGGAAAGAGAGAGAGTTTTGTTTTTCCAATATTTGTTTTCTAAAAACCCGAATGAAAAACAATTACCAAATGTTTGGTATTAACTTTCAAAAAGTCAACAAGCATTTTGGCTCCAAAATGGCATTAAATGCCTACACCAAACTCCATCATGAATAGTGACTAGGTGTCTTTCACCAAAAAGTGACTTTGACATCTATCACAAATAAATGACAAGTTATGTGACTCGCGATGTGACTTATGGGCCCCACTTGATTCAAAATGCGGATGGGCCCGTAAACACTTCAGGGCTCGGTTTCGCTAATTCCAAATTAACGAACTTCCATCGCGACGTAATTAAATAATTATGCCTAGCGTAATTACTATTCACGTCGCTAACGAATTAATTCTAAATTAACTCATTTGCCCGAATTAAAATCTAATTTTAATTTCACGTCGAAATCCAATTTCGTTTAATATATTGAATATATTATTTTATCGATTAATTCCAAATTAATCTTTCTCTCTCTTCAAATAGTACTTTATCCAAGATAAAGTCTCTCCGTAATTAATCCCAGATTAATAAAGTCCGAATCAAACGTCATCGGTGAATCTTCGGGAAGCGACCCAAGATATCCCGGGATATGTTGGCATAAAATACGGTCGTCAGACTATCCGAACACGTACGTACCTCGTACTACGTTTTTACCGATTTACGAGACAATGTTGGCTTCTAGCAAATCGCCATGCCTACCCAATTCTCCAGAAATATTCTTACTGGAATATACTATCTATATCAGGCGTAGTATACCGTAGTATTGTGTATTGAGATCCAGTATCGGATGTCACGTGCAAGGCCTGGGGCTGGAATACTGTCTGCCCCGTACGAAGCTATATCGAATATCAAGCAACTAGTCTCTTTGAATCAGATAAACATGACCTTGTCATATTATCCTGATGGTTGCAACACAATAGAGAACCAGTTCTGAATCCCTGCGTGATCATCATCTCCATATGTCTGAAGTGATACTTCCATCTTGACATCACATCCAATACACTGCGATTCTCAATAAACCTAGAAGAGGCGTACACAGAACCTGTTAAAGCCATGGACGACCAAAACCAAAGTTTACCGATTGTCGAAAGTACTAGCGATGCAAGTCTCAGGTTAAGACCAAATACACCTACCCTGAAGTGGACTCCCATAGACACATATACATACTACCAATGGGATTCCGCAGGGTCTATCCAGAGCGAAGCTATTTTCCGTACCATCGGTAAAACACAACCTCCTATCGCACTTGCATAAGTATCCAATACTTAAATATATGAGAACTATGTCGTTATGCCCTCACTGTTGGAAAATTATGACCCATAGCGTCACTATTTATACAGATCACAGTGTTGTTGTACAAATTAACTATGTGACAAAGGAGATTGCACTCTTAAAATTTGTGATTAGATCACCTAGATTTATAAATGATGAGAGGTCCTTATGATTTGTTCATGGACTGAGAATGATATGAGACAGTATCAGTCCACGAAGGATAAATCATTAAATATCCCTTGTCAGAGTATTATCGAGATTGGACATCGATAAATACATAAAAGACTAGTATTACACTTGTACGCGTTGTGAGGGCTTAACGGCATAGTTCTCATATATTTGGGTATAGGATACTCATGCAAGTCTAATAGGAGGTTGTGTTTTACCGATGGTACATGAAACAGCTTCGCTCTGGATAGACCCCCTCGGAATTCCATTGGTAGTATGACTATGTGTCTATGGAAATCTGAAATCAGGGTAGGTGTATTTTGTCTTAACATGAGACTTGCACCGCTAATACATACGACAATCAATATACTTTGGTTGAGGTCATCCAGGGCTTTAACCGGTTCCTGTGTATGCCAATTCTGGGTATATCGAGAATCGTAGTGTGTTGGGTGTGATGTCAATATGGAAGTGTCACTCCAGTCATATGGAGATGATGATCGCGTAGGGATACAGAACTGGCTCCCTTATAAGGTTACAACCGTCGGGATAATATGACTTGATCATGATTATCCGATTCTAAAGAGACTAGTTGCTCATTATCCGATATGTGCTTCGAACGGAGCAGACATTGTACCAGCCCCAGGCCTTGCATGTGATCATCCGAAGCTGGACAGAAATACGCAATACTAGGGTATACTACGCTTGATATCGATCTTTATTCCTGTAAGGATATTTCTGGAGAATTGGGTAGGCATGGTGCTTTGCTAGAAGCCAACCTTGTCTTGTAAATCGGTACAAACGTAGTACTTGGTACTTACGTGTTCGGATAGTCCGACGACCGAATTTACTATCAACATATCCGGCGATCTCATGGGTCGCTTCCCAAAGATTCACCGATGACATATGACGCACTTTTAATTAATCTGGGATTAATTAGATGAGAGAGAAAATTAATCTGGTATTAACTGCGGAGATATTTTATCTGGGATAAAATATCATTTAAAGAGAGAGAACGATTAATTTGGAATTAATCGGTAAATTAATATATTCGATTTATTAAACGAAATTGGATTTCGACGCGGAATTAAAATTAGATTTTAATTCGGGCGTGCGAATTAATTTAGAATTAATTCATTAGCGACGTGAATAGTAATTATGCTTGGCATGATTATTTAATTAAATTAGATTTAATTACGTCGCAACGAAAAATTCGTTAATTTGGAATTAGCGAACCCGAGCCCGAGATTATTTGCGAGCACATTCGCATTTCGAAGTCGAGTGCGGAAAATCAAATCAAGCATCAAGTCGCTAGTCACATCTAGTGTCACATCATTCATCAATCAAGTGACGGATGTCTTTCACTTTGATTGATTGAAGTCAGTCACTATTAATGATTGATGGATTGATGTGAGTTGATTTGAGTAGATGGAAAACATTTAAGGCTTTATTTTGGAGGGAAAAATTGGTCTATATGTTTTTGGAAATTCATTTACCATTTTTTCACTCAACAAACACATCTCTCTCTCTTTATTTCCTCTCTCTCTCTCACGCATTTTCTTCTTTTGTGAGGCAGTGAACTGCCAAGAATTTGAAGAAATAGGGAAGCCAAGTGCGATGGTTTTATGGCAAAATCATCGAGAGCTAACACTCCGAGAGACATGCGAAGGTGATAGGGAAGTTCACCCATGAGCCGGGAACCATTCGACGAAGCTTGGAGCTCAAAGATGATCCTTAAATGGTGCCAAACCAGTGAGCATACAGCAGCCCACTGCCGCATGAACCAGTGAGCAGAAAATGGATTTTTTGTTTGTCAAAGCGTCGCTCAACCGATCGATGTGAGTATTCCGTGACTTTCTCGAATGTATTTGCAGTTGTGTTTCATGCTTGATTTGTGATCCTTGGGACCCTTAGAATCAGAAACAATGGTATCAAAGCAAGATTAAAAGCATGAAAAAGTTTAGGGCTTAAAATTGGGCAAACGTGATTTTGAGCATGATTAATTAAATTGGATGGATTAGTATGCTTAAATGTGTTTGAATTAAAGATTGATTGGATCAATTTGTTGAAATTATGTTTGGAACAAATTTCCCCAATATTTTGGTCTTGGCCGAAAATGTGATGCCCTAAAATGTCTTGGGATTTTTTATTTTTGACAATTGGATGTGTTGGAAATCACTCGGGAATATGATTTAATGTCTATTGTGGAATTAATTGGATTGAATTGGAATCGGATGTAAAATCCCCAAATTGCCGAGAGCATAAGAGCATGTAATTGGGTTTGATTTTTGTTAAAATGTGTTGGACATGTTTTAATGTTAATGGCATGATTAATTAGTAATAATTTGGTGTTTTGGAAATATTGATTTGGGTGATTAATTGTGTAATGCACTTTGATTAATTAAATTGTAAAATTGGATTTTAGTAATTTAGTTAATTGGGCCTTAAATTGGATTTGGGCTTGTTGTGTTGTAAATGGGCTTATTGGGCTTGGTTGTACAAAGTTGGGTTAAGGCAAATTGGATTGGATCCAATTGGGCCCAAAACCGCATCCATAAAGCCCAAATGCGACTAAGGGACCTTTAAAGTTTAATTGGGCCTAATGGGCCAAAATTAATTTTAGGCTTATGGGGTAATTCCCGGATTGGACTTTGGTTATTGGGTTTGACCCGAGTTGACCAAAAGTCCACGCCTTAAGAAATTAATTAAAAGGCCATTCGACTTTAATTAAATTGACGTTGGACGTTAATCGGGCTTTGAGACCCGTAATGATAAAATTTGGAATTTGAATCGTAAAGGTTCTTTAAATAAAGTGTGTGATATTTAATTTGGAATTAAATAGCGAATTAGAATTAAGTGCATATTAAATTGGATTTAAATATGTAGTTTAATTTAATTCGGCAATATGTACTTTGAGTACTTATTTGCAAAAACGAGTTTGGCTCGAACAAAATCAAATCATTGTTTGAACATTGGATGATCACTAATTATCAGATTAATTAATTTGATTAGACTGATTGATAACATGCTTGTGTGAATACATGGTTACGATGCATGAATATATATATCGGATGGATATTATATGGGTGGGATAATTTTAGAAATTGTGTAATAAATTTGATTTATTAATTGGACCTGCGTGTCCAGCCTTATCACCTCTTATTCTTTGTATTCTCTTCTCACATATTCCCCTCAATGTAAATGAGGTTTCTTTAGAAGTGTAGTGTAACGGGTAGAAGAAATATTAGTGCTAGCGGGAGAGAGAAAATGAGAGATTTGATCTAGGATCATTGTGTAAAATATCCATCTGCATATCATTATTACTTTTTCATATACGCTTTATTATGTGTTTAGAATGCATGCTTAAGGGTGTATGATGATGAGACCTTAACAAAGATAATAAATTGGTTGTCAATTTGCACGCGAAAAACCCTCAAACAATATTAAGCGTTTTTTGCATCCATTGAGTGATTCTCACTCAAGATCTAAGACGGCATTGGTTTGTTGGCCAAAGTCAAGGCCTTTGTCTGTCGAGGATGTGTTTGAATCACGAAGGCTTTGTTCCATATCAGTGTCTTGTCCAAGTCGTGGTTTGTTGGCCAAAGTCAAGACCACTTCTTGTCCATCGACATTGATTACGAAGCTTTCCATGGTCAATAGGTCGCGCTTGACTGGGATAACTAAGTTTGTTGTGCCAAATCCAAGGCTTAGTTGATTCAGAGGAAAAAGGTTAGGTAATACATTGGATGTATTGGCATATATAAGATATATGTTTCGGACTTGGATGTCCCTCTACCGGATCTAGGAATTGGATTGGATCCAATCGATCTTAGAGATCTACCTAGTTAATTATCATACAATTTATTGGCCAAAGTCAAGATTGTGTGATATTTAACGGGATCCTAGCCCACTAGGAAACATGGTTTCCCGAGTACTCGATAGAGGGTTAGAGGCTCGCCGAAAAATAGTGGGAGGCATGAATTGAATTTGCAATATTCGTTCAATTACTCGCCATACACGCTCAAACAACATCATTCGTCAAATCAATTAAATGTTAGTTGGACTAATATTTAAATTGTTGTTTTAATATATAGTTGGACTATATTCAAACAAATTAAAGTATAGTTGATTAATATAGTTGGACTATAATAATCATTATATTTAATAGTACCTTTAATCGTTGATTAAATAGTTGGACTATTAAAATCAAGATTAAATTGGAAGATTGACATTTAAAACATAATCTTAGGGAAAATGTATTTAAATGGCTTAATTTTCAAATTGGGAATAACATTTCAGGATGGTCTTGGAAAATAATAAGTTATTTTATTTTATAAAATAATATATATTAAGCCTAAGTCCGGAGTTAAGCAAACAGTAGAGCATAATCTTTGGAAGATCATGTGATGATAACTTAAGAGCTTAATCCATTAAGCTTGTCGCGGTAGACTCCTTAATTTCTGAATTAGAACTAAGGATTAGATCCTTAAAGTATGATAATGAAATTGAATGATCTTCATAAATCTATTAACTTAGATTTAGAAGTACTAAATTGCAATAGTAAACTCTTGGAGAGCTAATGACTATTCTCAAGGAGACAAAGTCAAACTTTGCAATTAGGCAAGTAGCGCAAGGCGCACCTTACTTTGATATTCTAGAAACCCGAGGCTTGGCCAAAGGCTTTTGGAGTGTTGAAAAGGGCAAAGGCAAAATCATTATAATCTTCTGGGAAGATAAAGGACATATCCCAAAATGTCTACCTAAATGTGGGAAACGGGATCGCGGAAGCGTGACTGCCGTTTGGACAAAGCAGACATGAAGGAATTGAAGACGAGCAAGGCTCTGACTTCAAATATGTTTGCCATAAATATATTCACTACTAGTATTAAAATTGGATTTTAGATACTTAGTGTGATATAAATATATATTGATGTTCAGAATCTGCTTTGAGCAGATACTGACTTCATATGAGATAAATCTGCGAATTGGAAACGGGACGAAAGTCGTTGTTTTAACCGTAGATACCTAAGTTTAGGAACTACCTTCGGGTGTGTACCTAAATTTAGAAACTGTTATAATGTAACTAGTTTGACTAGAAACATTATCTTTATATCATTGTTTAACCCGTTGCGGGTGAACCTTTATATTCTAGAACACTAAAGTGTTTTATTATATAAAGATGATATTCAGATAAACACATTAGATGTGAATAACAGAATTTATATTTTGAATATAAATAAAATCTCAAACATATAAAATGACAAACAAATAGCTCAAACTGATTTGATCAGAAGAAACTTAATTGTGGCAATGTTGTCTGGGACACATTAAACAAGAATCGTATATCCACACTTTTGAAGAGTGGGTACTAGGACTAATTTGATACCATTCAAATAAAGTCTACGAATCTAGTTTATTGGACAAATTGCCTAAAACACTATTTACTTGGTAAAAGTGCAAATGCCACCGACCTGTTAAGCCCTAGTTCAAAGTGAAGCAAGTGGGCCCATGTCTAGCTAGGCTAGATGTGGATATGAATATTTTGTGACCTTTACGGATATGGCATCGCGTTGTGGTTATGTGTTCTTTTGAAGAACACAAATCGGAAACTTTTATAGTTTCGACACGAAATAGACAAACAGATCGGCTATATTATTATACCATCATGGTAAGACCGTAATGGAAAATACTTAAGCAATAAGTTTCAGGTATACTTGAAAGAGTATAGTATTCTTTCAATAAGGACTCCTCCCGGAACACGTCATTTTGACGGTGTGTCCGAAATGAATAACCAGATTTTGTTGGACATGATTAGGTTAATCATGAGTCGCTCTGAGCTACCATTTCCTTCAACGGATAAGCATAAACAGTGCATAACTTATTTTGAATAAGGTTCTATTAAAATATGTTTGACATATTTCATATTAGATATGAACAGGAAAGAAATCGGGTTTCACATTCCTGAAAATTTGGGTATGCTAGGCATATGTTTGGATGATACCAAACCAAAACCCAAATTGGATAAGTGCCAATTGTAGGTTATCCTAGGGATACCATAAGTATAGTACTTATACATCTCACCAGAGAACAATTAGATTATTGCTCACCATGCGGTTTTCCTAAGAGGAATACCGATATGCAGTGGTAAGTGGGAGGATAGTAAAACTCGATGAAAATCGGAGTAATACTATTCCAGACACCGATTCCTAACGGAACACAAATAGTTCATCAAGGATGAAACTATTACCATTAATCTTCGAATACACAAGAAGTGCGTAAGTCGAAGAGAGTCAGAAAATAACCTGAGGTATGGGTTTCTGATCTCACCTCATAAAGATGTTAATCATTTGAGGTATACCAACTGACTACGTATAAGGAAGTGATACAAGGTATTGACTCCCTATTATGACAAAGTGTCATGAGTCCAAAATGGATTCCATGTATATCAACTTAGTTTGGACACTAGTTGATGTACCGCAAGGCATTGTGCCTATTGGTACTTTATAAGTCTTCTAGGAAGATGTACATGGAAGGTAACATACCAACGTATAAAGTTAGGCTTTTAACGGAAATGTATCGTTATCAACATTGTGTTGATTACGATTCAACCTTTTACCTGTTGCCACAGTAAATCCATTTCGATAATGCTTGCTAATGCTGCATGTTTCGTTTATGAAATATGGCAGCATAACAGGAAAATCGCTTTCCTAAAAAGGAAACATTTTGGAGGATGTTTGTAACATCTTGTCGGTTTTGTTGTACCATAATTAGCAAACAAGGTTTGCAGGTTATTCGATCCATGTTTGGATTGAAGCAAGCATAAGGTTCTAAGAATTGTTGTTTTGATGTAATCATAATGGTTATGATTTAATTCAAAACAAAAAGAGTCTTGTGTATATAAGAGGGTTAGTGGGAGTGCACTGATAATAGATGTCCTATTAATAATGAATATGTCATTTCTTGGAAATGATATTCCCAAAATAACAATCGGCGAAAGCTTGGCTTTCGAGAAAACTCTCCGAAAAATCGTACATTGAAAAATATACGCGACCTGGTATCTCATACGTTTTGAGCATATGGATCCACAAACAGGTCAATCCGAGTGATAGTCACTGGATTCTGGAGAATGAGAACTTGAAGTGACTGGGATCACTACTGCAAGTTTCCTAACCGATAAAAATAATACTATACAGTTTGAATAACGAAACAGTGAGCTAGAATCTTCCACGTAAGATACTGTTACCGAATAAACAACAAATGCGGGTTATTGCAGTAGTTGAGGCAGCAATAGAAACCTTCTGGGTCGATAAATAAATCTAATTAGATTAGATGTTATTCTGTTAGCAGTTGAGCTAGGCTTGAGCACAGGCTAAAGAATTAATGGTCTCATCAACGATCCAGATAATTTGATATTCATCTGATTCGTTCGGATCATACATCGTGGTGATGTGATGATCGTATAAATCGCGTCAGACGATAAACATGAAAATCCGCTGACGAAAACCTTTTCTCAGTAATTTGAGCCAAACCGTACATAGTTCGGGTGTTAGACACTCGAGTGACTTGCTATAGGGCAACTGGGAGATTTTTGGACAATTATGACCCATAGCGACACTATTTGTACAGATCACGGTGTTGTTGTACAAATTAACTATGTGACAAATGAGATTGCACTCTTATCATTTGTGATTAGATCACCTAGATATATAAATGATGAGAGGTCCTTATGATTTGTTCCTGGACTGAGAATGATATGAGACAGTATCAGTCCACGAAGGATAAATCATTAAATATCCCTAGTCAGAGTATTATCGAGATTGGACATCGATAAATACGTAAAAGACTAGTATTACACTTGTGCGCGTTGTGAGGGCACAACGGCATAGTTCTCATATATTTGGGTATAGGATACTCATGTAAGTGTAATAGGAGGTTGTGTTTTACCGATGGTACGGGAAACAGCTTTGCTCTGAATAGACCCTATCGGAATTCCATTGGTAGTATGATTATGTGTCTATGGAAATCTGAAATCAGGGTAGGTGTATTTGGTCTTAACCTGAGACTTGCACCCCTAATGCATTCGACAATCAATATACTTTGGTTGAGGTCGTCCAGGGCTTTAACCGGTTCCTGTGTATGCCAATTTTGGGTATATCGAGAATCGTAGTGTGTTGGGTGTGATGTCAAGTTGAAAGTGTCACTCCAGTCATATGGAGATGATGATCGCATAGGGATACAGAACTGGCTCTCTTATAAGGTTGCAACCGTCGGGATAATATGACTTGGTCATGATTATCCGATTCTAAAGAGACTAGTTGCTCGTTATCCGATATGTGCTTTGTACGGGGCAGACATTGTACCAGCCCAGGCCTTGCATGTGATCATCCGATGCTGGACAGAAATACGCAAAACTACGGTATACTACGCTTGATATAGATCCTTATTCCTGTAAGGATATTTCCAGAGAATTGGGTAGGCATGGTGCTTTGCTAGAAGCCAACCTTGTCTTGTAAATCGATACAAACGTAGTACTTGGTACTTACGTGTTCGGAAAGTCCGACGACCGAATTTACTGCCAACATATCTGGGGATCTCATGGGTCGCTTCCCAAAGATTCACCGATGATGTATGACTCACACTTTTAATTAATCTGGGATTATTTAGATGAGAGAGAAAATTAATCTGGGATTAATTGCGGAGATATTTTATCTGGGATAAAATATCATTTAAAGAGAGAGAACAATTAATTTGGAATTAATCGGTAAATTAATATATTCGATATATTAAACGAAATTGGATTTCTACGCGGAATTAAAATTAGATTTTAATTCGGGGGAGCAAATTAATTTAGAATTAATTCGTTAGCGATGTGAATAGTAATTATGCTTGGTATGATTATTTAATTAAATTAGATTTAATTACATCGCAACGAAAAATTCATTAATTTGGAATTAGCGAACCCGAGCCCGAGATTATTTGCGAGCGCATTCGCATTTCGAATTCGAGTGCGGCAAATCAAATCAAGCGTCAAGTCGCTAGTCGCATCTAGCATCACATCATTCATCAATCAAGTGATGGATGTCTTTCACTTTGAGTGATTGACGCCAGTCACTATTCATGATTGATGGATTGATGTGAGTTGATTTGAGTAGATGGAAAGCATTTAAGGCTTTGTTTTGGAGGGAAAAATTAGTGTATATGTTTTTGGAAATTCATTTACCATTTTTTCACTCAAAAAACACATCTTTCTCTCTTTATTTCCTCTCTCTCTCTCACGCATTTTCTTCTTCTGTGAGGTAGTGAACTGCCGAGAATTTGAAGAAATAGGGAAGCCAAGTGCGATGGTTTTGTGGCAAAATCATCGAGAGCTAGCACTCTGAGAGACATGCGAAGGTGATAGGGAAGTTCACCCATGAGCCGGGAACCATTCGACGAAGCTGGAGCTCGAAAATGATCCTTAAATGGCGCCAAACCAGTGAGCATACAGCAGCCCACTGCCGCATGAACCAGTGAGCAGAAAATGGATATTTTGTTCATCAAAGCGTCGCTCAACCGATCGATATGAGTATTCCGTGACTTTCTCGAATGTATTCGCACTTGTGTTTCATGTTTGATTTGTGATCCTTGGGACCCTTAGAATCACTAACACTCACAACACGCACAAGTGCAATACTAGTCTATTCCACATTATCGATGTCCAATCTCGATAATACTACGACTATGGATATTTAATGATTAAACCTTTATGGATTGATACTGTCTCATATCATCTCAATCCAGAATTAATCATAAGGAGTTCTACCATTTCTATATCAAAGTAAATAAATTACAAAACGGTAAAAGGCAATATCATTACAACATAGTTAATTTTGTACAAAAACACAATGTCTTTTACAAACAGTGAAGCTATGGGTCATAATTGTCCATAATCTCCCACTTGGCCTATAGCCAGTCACTCAAGCATCTAATACATGAACAATGTACTTGTCGCTCAAACTTTTACTGAGGAATAGCTTTCGTCAGCTGATCTGCCATGTTTTCATCTGATGCGACCTTCTCGACCTTCACATCGCCACGATGTATGATCTCTCGAATCAGATGGAAACGTCGAAGAACATGCTTGGATCTTTGATGAGACCGCGGTTCCTTAGCCTGCGCTATAGCCCCGTTATTGTCACAATATAATGGAACGGGCTCAGCTGCTAACGGAACTACTCCTAATCCAATTAGGAATTTTAGGATATAAACTGCTTCCTTTACTGATTCAGCTGCAGCAATGTACTCCGCTTCTATTGTTGAATCGGCAACAGTCTTTTGCTTGGAAGATTTCCATCTCACTGTTCCGTTATTCAAACAAAATATGAACCCAGATTGCGACTTACAGTCGTCTTTTTCGGTTTGGAAACTCGCATCGGTATACCCAGTTACCTCAAGTTCTCTATCTCCATAGATTAAGAAAGCATCCTTAGTTCGTCTAAGATACTTAAGGATATTCTTAACCGCCATCTAGTGACATTCACCTGGATCGGCCTGATATCGACTACACATGCTCAAAATATATGAGACATCAAGTCACGTACATATCATGGCATACATGATCGATCCAACTATCGAGGCGAACGGTATCTGACTCATGGTGTCTCTCTCATCTTGAGTTTTAGGACACATGTCCTTAGATAGATAGACGCCATGTGACACTGGCAACAGTCCTCTCTTGGACTGATCCATGTTGAATTTCTTCAACACTTTGTCAATGTACGTACTCTGGGAGAGTCCAAGCAGCTTTCTAGATCTATCCCGGTAGATCTTTATTCCCAGAATAAAGGCTGCTTCTCCCAAATCTTTCATGGGGAATTTCAATGAAAGTCAAGCTTTCACCGACGTTAGCATGGGAATGTCATTGCCTATAAGTAATACATCATCAACATAAAGGAAAATAAAAGTCAGTGCTCTCCCACTAACCTTCTTATATACACAAGGATCTCTTCGTTTGGAATGGAATCATATTCTTTTATAATCTCATCAAAATGTTGGTTCCATGACCGTGATGCTTGCTTCAGTCTATAAATGGACCGATTAAACTTACAAACCTTGTTTGCAAGTCTAGGCAAGATAAAACCATCAGGCTATTGCATATAAACATCCTCCAAAAGGTTTCCTTTAAGAAAAGCGGTTTTAACGTCCATCTGCCATATCTCGTAATCAAAATATGCAGCAATTGCAAGCATTATCCAAATGGATTTAATCATGGCAACGGGTGAGAAATTTTCGTCGTAATCGACACCATGTCGTTGACGATACCCTTTCGCTACAGGCCTAGCTTTGTATGTTTCTACGTTGTCATCCATGTCGGTCTTCTTCTTGAAGACCCATTTGCATCCAATAGGCTTTACGCCTTCTGGTGCATCAACCAGTGTCCAAACTTGGTTGATATGCATGGAATCCATTTCGGACTTCATGGCTTCTAGCCATAAAGCGGAATCAATATCTTGTATCGCTTCCTCATACGTAGCCGGTTCGTTATCCTCAATGAGATTAATATCTACATGAGGTGAGATCAGAAACCCATACCTCTCAGGTTGTTTCCTAACTCTCTCTGATCTACGTGGTCCTTGTGTAATAGAAGATTGTGGTACAGTCTCATCCCGGATGGACTGTTCTTGTTCTGTTGAGGATTCTATGCCAGGAACAGTATCACTCCGATTTTCATCGAGTTCTACTTTCCTCCCACTAACCACTGCATTTAGGAATTCCTTCTCAAGGAAAACTGCATGTAGAGCAACAAATACTTTGTTCTCTCATGGGTGATAGAAGTAATATCCTTTGGTTTCCCTTGGATATCCTACGAATAGGCATTTATCTGATTTGGGTTCAGGTTTGGTACCTTCCAAACGTTTGACGTATGCCCAGCATCCCTAAATCTTAGGAATGAGAAACCCGGTTTCTTTCCTGTCCATATCTCACATGGTGTCTGTTGTACAGACTTTGACGGAACCTTATTCAAAATAAGAATTGCACTATTTAATGCATATCCCCAGAAGGAAATAAGTAGCTCAGTACGACTCATCATAGACCTAACCATGTCCAATAAAGTTCGGTTTCTCCGTTCGGACACACCGTTTAATTATGTTGTTCCGGGAGGAGTCCACTGTGAAAGAATACCATATTCTTTCAAGTAATCTAGAAACTCATTGCTCAAGTATTCGCCACCATGGTCCGACCGTAATGTCTTTATACTCTTACCAGTCTGTTTTTCTACTTCGTGTCGAAACTCTTTGAATTTCTCAAAAGTTTCCGACTTGTGTCTCATAAGATACACATAACCATAACGCGATGCATCATCTATAAAGGTTACGAAGTATTCGTATCCACCTCTAGCCTGGCTAGACATGGGCCCACATACGTCACTATGAATGAGGGCTAACAGTTCAGTGGCGTGTTCACCTTTACCGCTAAAAGGTGATTTAGGTATTTTGCCTAATAAGCAAGATTCGCAGACGTCATATTAATTTGGATCAAATCCGTCCAAGTATCTACTCTTCGAAAGTGTGGATACGCGAGTCTTGTTTATGTGTCCCAGACGACAGTGCCACATATAAGTTTCATTTTTATTACTCATTTTAAGCCTTTTATTTGTTATATTATATGTTTTAGATTGATTTATATTTAAAATATAAAGACCATTATTTGCAACAGCAGTGCAAATTTCTACATCATTTTTATACACAAAACACCCAGTGTTCCTGAATACAAAAGTATACCCACATTGGGTTAACATAGATACAGAAATAATATTCCTAGTCAAACTAGGTATATAATAACAGTCATTAAGTTCAAGTACATGCCCCGGTGGCAGTTCTAAAACAAAAGTGCCAACGGCCAAAACGGCGACTGGTGCCCTGTTTCCGACGCGTAGATCAATCTCCCCTGAGGCCAGTCTCCTGCTAATCCGTAGATCCTGCACATCAGTACATATGTGAGTACCACAACCAGAATCAAAAATCCAATTTTTAAAACTTGAAGTAGTCATGTTTATCTCAATAACAAACATATCTGAAGTCGGTGCCTTGCCCGCTTTAATCTCCTTCTGGAGCGCCTTGTACTCGCGGCAATCACGTTTCCAGTGACCCCGCTTGCCGCACTGAAGGCAAACATCCTGAGATTTATCCTTAGGCTTCCCAGAAGCCTTTGACGATTTGGCCTTGCCCTTTCTTTTATGCTTCTTCTTCTTCACACCTCCAGTCGCCTTGGGCCCAGCCCTCGGTGTCTGAGATGTCGAAGCAAAGTGCGCCTCATGCTTGTTGCCCTTAAGCAGCTCCTTTTCAGCTTCCTTGAGAATTGACAACAACTCTCCAAGAGTATCATCAGTGTTCATCAGGTTATAGCTTATGATGAACTGTTTCCAAGTGTCGGGGATAGATTGCAAGATCATATCTATGGTAATCTCAGCCTCTAAGACTATCCCCATCTTAGCCAGCTCATCTATGTCAGCAATCATCTGTGCCACATGGGACTCAACAGACATGCCTTCTGACATACGTGAATGAAAGAGCTTCTTCACTAACTCATATCTCTGCGACCTTCGGTTAGATCGGTGAAGATCGTGCAACCTCGCCAACATGTCATAGGGATCCAAGTCCCTGTTCTGTCGACGGAAATGCTGAGTCATAGCAGCAAGCATAATAGACTGAGCAGTATCATTATCATCGCTGTGAGTCTTCCAAAGCTCCAGCTCAAGTAACTGATCAGGTTTGGGCTTAGGCCCAAGAGGTCTCTGTATAGTATATAGCAGCCTCTCGGCTCCAAGGACTATCCTCAGATTCATTTCCCAATCGGCAAAGTTCGTGCCCTTGAAGACATTTTCGCCCATGATAATGTCTCGGACATTTCCCTTTCTTGTCATCTTGACTACGATAGTCCAACTATCTAGTCAACGATATTTGGGTACAGTCTAACTGTTACAAGAAAAATAACATTGTATTAATCCAACTAATAAAATAATTTTGACGAAATAATTTTGAAAGCGCGTAAAGCTAAGTATCTGAATGAAATTGCAAATTCAATACTAGCCTCCTACTATTTTTCGGTGAGCCTCTAACCCTCTGTCGAGTACTCGGGAAACCCAGTTTCCTAGTGGGCTAGGATCCCGTTAAATAACACACAACCTTGACTTTGGCCAACAAGCTGTATGATATTTAACTAGGTAGATCTCCAAGATCAATTGGATCTAATCCAATTCCTAGATCCGGTAGGTGGATATCCAAGTCCGAAACATATATACAATATATATGCCAATATATCCAATATATTTACCTAACCTTTTTCCTCTGAATCAACTAAACCTTGGCTTTGGCACAACAAGCTTAATGGTTCCAGTTAAGCGGGACTCATTGACATGGAAAGCTTCATAATCAATGTCGATGGACAAGAAGTGATCTTGACTTTGGCCAAAAAATCACGACTTGGACAAGACACCGATATGGAACAAAACTCTCATGATTCAAACACATCCGCAATTGACAAAGGTCTTGACTTTTGCCAACAAACCAATGCCAACTTTGGATCTTGAGTAAGAATCACTCAACGGAAGGAAAAACGCTTAATATGTTTTGAGGGTTTTTCGCGTAAATTGGCAACCAATTTATTATCTTTGTTAAGGTCTCATCATACACCCTTAAGCATGCTTCTAAAACATCATAAGGTGCGAAAAGTAAATTAATAACGATAGGCGGATGGATATTTAAACAGATTGTTCCTAGAACAAATCACTCTTTTTCCTCTCCCCGGCTAGCACTATTCTACTCCTACCCAATTACATAATACAATAATAGAAACCTCATTAACATTGAGGGGAATTAGGTGAGAAGAGAATACAAAGAATAATGAGAGAGAATGGTGGACACGCAGGTCCAATTTATAAATTCTGAATTTACAACAATTTCTAAAATTGCCCTTTCCCTTCTAATATCCATCTGATATACGCTATTCATACATCACATCCATATATTCATTCAAGCATGTTATTCAATCAAACTAATCAAATTAATTATCTTTGAATATTAGTGATCATCCAATGTTCAAACAATGATTTGATTTGCGCGAGTCCAACTCATTTGAGAATAAGTACTCAAAGTACAAATTCTTGAATTATATCGAACTACTCGTTAAATCTAATTTAATTCATATTCAATACTAATTCAATTTAATTCCTAATTAAATAACTACACATTTTAATGTGTTTTAACGACTAAGATTCCAAATCTAATCTTATCGGGTCTCAAAGCCCAACTAACATCCAATTTTCGTTTAATTAAAGTCTGATGGGCTTTCAATTGATTTTATAAGGCATGGGCTTTGGTCAATATGGGTCCAACCCAATTACCAAGCCCAATTGAGGAATCACCCTCATATGCAAAAAAACTAATTTTAGCCCATAAGGCCCAATTAAACTTTTAAAGCCCATTTATTACATTTGGACTTAATGGAATGATTTAGGCCCAATTTGGATCCAATCCAATTGGCCTAAACCAACTTGGCCCAACCAAGCCCATTATCCCCAAAAATAACATTTTCAAGCCGAATTCAAAATTAAGCCCAATTAACCAAATTTTAAAATTCCAAATTTTATAACTTAATTAATTAAAGTGTAATACATCAATTAATTAACTAAATCAATATTTCCAAAATACAATTTAACCAATTAATTATGTATCCTATTTGTTCAACTAATGTCCAACATTCTTGAATCAAAAATCAAGTCCATACATGCTAATTTGTTCTCGGTCAAGGTAAGGATTTTTTGTCCGATTTCATTTTTAAATCGGATCGAATTACAAATCGACATTTCCAATTCATTTCAAGTCATCCAATGATCATCAAAACAAAAAAAATATCAAGACTTCCAAGGGTAATACATATTCGGCAAAGCCAAGTTTTGGGTGAAAAATTGATCCAATCCATTTTTCTCAAAATTGATCACAAATAACGCAAAGTCATCCATCCATAAGCATGCTCAACAAGTAATTTATTCATAACATGCTCAAAATAAATTTACCCAAATTTTACCCTAAAATATTTCATGTTTAAACAAGGCTCCATGATACCATTGTTGGTTTCTATTGACGTCCCAAGATCATTTTAAGCCATGAAATAGAATGAATACAATAAATAAATGTGGCGGAAACACACTCACTTTGATCAGATTGGATGTGATGCTCAACAAAAAACTTTTTCCTCCAAGATGCTCCAAGATTCGGCCAAGGGATTTTGTTGATGAAGATGATCTACAAGCTCCAAGCTTTAATGGAAATCCATGTTGTAAGATAAGCTTCCCTATCACCTTGGTTTGATCCTTTGATTGTGCTAGCAAAATGAAGAAAGAAAATCAAATTTTCCCTTCAATGGAGCTCACGATTTTGCAAGAAAATGCAGAAAGAGAGAGTTTTGTTTTTCCAATATTTGTTTTCCAAAAAATCCGAATGAAAAACAATTACCAAATGATTGGTATTAACTTTCAAAAATTCAACAAGCATTTTGGCTCCAAAATGGCATTAAATTCCTACACCAAACTCCATCCTGAATAGTGACTAGGTGTCTTTCACTAAAAAGTGACTTTGACATCTATCACAAATAAATGACAAGTGATGTGACTCGCGATGTGACTTGTGGGCCCCACTTGATTCAAAATGTGAGTGGGCCCGCAAACACTTCTGGGCTCGGTTTCTCTAATTCCAAATTAACGAACTTACGTCCCGACGTAATTAAATAATTATGCCTAGCGTAATTACTATTCATGTCGCTAACGAATTAATTCTAAATTAACTCGTTTGCCCGAATTAAAATTTAATTTTAATTCCGCGTCGAAATCCAATTTCGTTTAATATATCGAATATGTTATTTTGTCGATTAATTCCAAATTAATCTTTCTCTATCTTCAAATAGTACTTTATCCAAGATAAAGTCTCTCCACAATTAATCCCATATTAATAAAGTTCGAATCAAACATCATCGGTGAATCTTCGGGAAGCGACCCAAGAGATCCCTAAATATGTTGGCAGCAAATACGGTCGTCGGACTATCCGAACACGTACATACCTCGTACTATATTTTTACCGATTTACGAGACAAGGTTGGGTCTAGCAAAGCGTCATGCCTACCCAATTCTCCACAAAAATATTCTTACTGGAATATATGATCTATATCAGGCATAGTATACCGTAGTATTGTGTATTGCGATCCAGTATCAGATGTCACGTGCAAGGCCTAGGGCTGGAATAGTGTCTGCCCCGTACGAAGTACATATCGGATATCAAGCAACTAGTCTCTTTGAATCGGATAATCATGACCTTGTCATATTATCCCGATGGTTGCAACACAATAAAGAACCATTTCTGAATCCCTGTGTGATCATCATCTCCATATGTTTGAAGTGATACTTCCGTCTTGAAATCACATGCAATACACTACGATTCTCAATAAACCCAGAAGAGGCGTAGATAGAACCTGTTAAAGCCCTAGATGACCAAAACTAAAGTTTAACGATTGTCGCAAGTACTAGCGATGCAAGTCTCAGGTTAAGACCAAATACACCTACCCTGAAGCGGACTCTCATAGACACATATATATACTACCAATGGGATTCCGCGGGGTCTATCCAGAGCGAAGCTGTTTTCCATACCATCGGTAAAACACAACCTCTTATCACACTTGCATAAGTATCCAATACTTAAATATATGAGAACTATGTCTTTATGCCCTCACAACGCGCACAAGTGTAATACTAGTCTATTCCGCATTATCGATGTCCAATCTCGATAATACTACGACTAGGGATATTTAATGATGAAACCTTTTTGGATTGATACTGTCTCATATCATCTCAATCCGGAATTAATCATAAGGACTTCTACCATTTCTATATCAAAGTAAATAAATTACAAAACGGTAAAAGGCAATTTCATTACAACATAGTTAATTTTGTACAAAAACACAATGTCTTTTACAAACAGTGACGCTATGGGTCATAACTGTCCAACACATCATATTGTAGTTCATGATGAACCCGCTCCAACTGTCAGGAAGAGACTGCAATATCAAATCTATAGAAGTCTCAGCCTCAAAGGTTATGCCAAGTTGACCCAGTTATTCGATGTCAGCAATCATCTGTGACACATGGTGCTCAACAGATGTACCCTCTGACATGCGAGAGTGAAAGACCTTTTTCTGCAACTCATGCTTATGCGATCTAAGGTTAAATCGGTGAAGGTCCTTCAATTTCAATATCATTATATTTGGACTTAATGGAATGGTTTTAGGCCCAATTTGGATCCAATCCAATTGTCCTAAACCAACTTGGTCCAACCAAGCCTATTAGGCCCAAATACAATAATTTTAGCCCAATTCCAAATTTAAGCTTAATTAATTAATTTCCAATATTCCAAATATCACAATTTATTTAATTAAAGTGTATAGCCATAATTAATTATTTAAATTAACATTTCCAAAATACCAATTTACATAATTAATCATTCTTTATCATTTTTAATTCATGTCCAACATAATTGAAGCAAAATCAACCTCATTCCATGCTCTTTCATTCACGGCAATATAGGCATTTTATATCCGATTTTGATTTCAATCCAATTAAATCACAAATCAATATACTCATGCATTTTAAACACATCCGATGGCCTAAAAAATCAAAAATCACCATGACATAAAGGGTTCAAACTCTCGGCCAAGGGAACCAATTTGGGGAAAATTAATCCAATCAATTTTTCATAAAATTAATCATGCATAACTCTAAGTTATCATAATCTAAGCATACTCAAACAATCAATTTGATAAAATCATGCTCCAAGCAAAAATACCCAAATTCAAGATTATGAACCCTAATCAATTTCTTGCTTAATTTGGCTAATGATACCATTGTTAGGTTCTCTAAGAACAATTCCAAGATCAGTTAAGCATAAAACATGTGAATACTCAAAGATGTAGCGGCAATACTTACATTGATCGGATATGTGGATGCGAAGAACAATAAAAATTTTCCTCTTATAGAAGTGCTTCAAGCTCCTCTTTGATTGTATGTTGAGCTCTAAGCTTTGATTTAAGAATTACAAACTCTAGGGGATTGTTTTTGTTAGGGTTGGTACTTCGAGCGCCAATTTTATTATGTATTTCTATGTAAATAATAATGTAACGTTTTATTATAAATAAAATGAACAGTTTCTTTTATATTACTTATTCTTTAATATGGTAATGACGTAACCGACCTTAGAATGATTAGTTATGATATTGTTGTAAAAGCATCGCAACTGACATTGAGTTGTATCATGACGTTGTCATTCTCAGACAGTTCCCGGTCAAGGTTTACACTGCTTGGTCAGTAAAGTAAACCCAAATAGACTTGTACATGTCGTATATTAGAATCTTGGATTCCGATGGTTTCTCAGTGAACCATGAGTCTTGGAGACTCGTATAGACGTGTAGGTGTTTATAGCGGATAAACACTGAACGACTCACAGAAGATTCTTAATGGACGGTACACCAACGTCAATAAGAATCTTCTCGGGTTGAGTGAGCATAGTGATTCTTTGACTTGAGATACCACTATGGATATCTGAGTTATCCTCCACACTTAGATGGCAGTCACGTCACCGATCTATTTAGATCAGACCTCCACATGTTCGTTGGGTGTAGACTGATGCTCAGGATATCATGTGTGTATAAAGATAGGATCTTTCAGCTCTGTGTACAGAGTATAGGTATTTAATATGGAATTAGCAATCTGTTAAATCCATGGGCCCGTGGTACACTTTAGAAATTAGTTCTAAGTATTTTTTGAGGGATTGCTAATAGAAACGTCGACGTGATTATATCTATAGAGATTTGACGTTTGTATATATATATATCTCTTGATTAATCTGAATACTTGTGACGGAGGGATTATACGTATGCAGTGACCTTGACCTGTATGATTCAGTGAGTTTATTCGTGTTCGTCATAATTTACGGGTGGGTGAATTATGGACAAGAAATTTGATTTCGTGACGGATATGCCTGAATCTAGAGAGTCTCACTAATGAAATTTACTCGTAGAGCACTAGGGTAACTGTTATGAATAATACTGATTATTTATAACTCGTTTAATGGTTAAACGAAAAATACATGCAATCGGGACCTATCGGTCATTTCCAATATTGATGTGTATTTTATTTAATCCTTGATTTTATTAAATACACATTAATAAAATATCAAATTGTTATATTTGACTTATATCATTAATATATGTATTTGAGATATTTAAAGTAAATATAATAAATATATTTAAGATATTTATATTTATTATTTATTATTTATTTATTTAATTGTTAAATAATTAAATTAATTTATAAAAACAAATATCTTTATGTCATGATTAATTTGGAAATGGCAAGTTTTAATTGGAACACATTTTTGATGACTTTATTAAAGATAGGATTTGCTTTATTAAAACATAAATGTGGACCAATTAAATTCAAACAAAATTTAAGTATTAGATATTTAATTTCTGCTTTGAAAATTCGGCCAAGAGGATTTTTGCATATCAAAATTATTTTGGTTTCATTTTTCCACTTAGTCAACTTCAAAAAAAATTACAAAAGTGAGTTGAGAGCATTTGATCAAAAGAAAAAAGATAACAAAGGTAAAAATTGGATTTTGTAAGTTATTTTCTTTCTTCTTCTTCATGAAAAATTGTTTCATAATTCTTGGCTTCAATTGTGGAGTTGAGATAATGCCTCTACTCTTTTAGTTTGTAATTAAATTTATTGGATGCTTGTTGGATGTGTTTAAGCATGTAAAATTAATTTATTTGCTTATTAACGTAATTAAGCTTAATAAATTAATTAGAAAATTAAAGTTGTTATTCTAGAGTTAATTAGCCATTCATAATTAGCCTAGAATTTTTCTTGATTAATTTCATGATGGTGAGAATTAATTAGTGTGGTAATTTGAAGATTAAAGTATTGAATTTCATTAATTTAGTGTAAATTGCATAATTTGAGTGATTTATGTAATTAGGGTTCTTAACCCACTCAAATTTTGGGGCTTTTCATATATATGCTTTAATTTGATGTATATTTGATGCATGTAAAATTTGGGATGAATTGGATTTGATCTTGATGTGTTTTGAACAAATTGGGCCAAATTACAATTAATTAATGTTTTGGGCAATTTCGGTAATTACAGAAAAATCTATGATGTTGGCGCAAATCTGAAAAGTTTTCTGGTTTTGTAGCAAATTTGTAAAAATTATTTTGGGATTAATTTGGAATTAATTAAATATGTAATTGACATATTTAAAATTAAAATAATTATTTTGCAAAAGTTTGGGGTAATTTTATAATTAAAAGAAATATGATTTCTTGGGTTATAATTTCATAATTTAAGTATTGGTTAATTAAATAAATAAGTTTATTTAATTGTTCCAAGAAAAATTTTTGAAATCGGAAAAAATTCGTTTTCCGCGTTCCGCTGCGCTAACCCTGTAATTCCTAATAAAACCCCAACAAAAATGGTATCAGAGCGAATCTGATTATGGAACCCCGATATATGATTATGCCTTGAAAATTCAATAATGACTTTAATCTTGACTTTAATGCATGTTTGTACTTATTTAATTTGATTAAATAAATTAATACGTCTTAAGCAGAAAATCCATATTTAAAATAAGGTTTATAATTTAAAATGTATTTGTTGAATATTAATCGGTCCGTCTTGTCAAATCCTGCTTATCGGTAAATTTTCTACGACTATATCCGAGAACGTGCCAAAGCTGTGAGGATATGGCTGGTAGAAATTTATCTATATCGGATATATTTGATATTAGGTTAATTCAAGCGAAAGCGCAATCCTGGACGTGCCAAAGCTGTCAGGGTTACGTAAGTATCTTAAATTCATCATTGACAAGTTTGACCTTGGTACGCCTCCTTGTGAACGTGCCAAAGCTGTCACAACGAGAAACGACCAGGACCGAAAACCCAGGAGTCACTAATAAGTGATCGACAATGTGTTGTCTACCTAAATGAATATACGTAGGCGAGAACGTGTCAAAGCTGTGAGCTGAAATATATTCATGGGGTCCACCTTTCACTATTATGTTATGATTTGATTATCGCATGTTTTGTATTCTGTTTGGGGATTACAGTATTGCATGAAGTAGTGGGAGGGGCATTTTTAGATTAAAAATCCATGATCTAGTTATTGTTTTATGATATATTATGAAACTGTTATAATATTTTATCTGCTTATTTACTGATCGTTGGTTCGTTGTCTATTTGATAGATTTGCGATGGCGGCACCTCCACCCAATCCTTTTGCACGTATGATTGATATGAACAAACTGAAAGGCGCATAAAACTTTACCGATTGGGATATTGACTTGAGGATTGTCCTCAATTCCGAGAAGTTGGGGTATATTTTGGAAGGTCCATTAGCGCTTGCTATATCACCTGATGCATCTCCAGAAGAACATGAGACTTTCCAGCGATTGAAGGATGATGATTTAAGGGTTAAATCATTCATCATGAGTTCTCTTTCTTCTGAGCTTAAGAAGACTTATTGGGAGATGCACGATGCATATAGCATGTTGACACAACTTCGTGAATCGTTCATGAACCATGAACATGTCATTGTTCATAAAATTTCGATGGAATTGTTCCATTCTAAACTTGATGAGGGGCAGGCTGTGAGCCCGCATGTGCTTCACTTGATCGATTTGATCGAGCTATTGAGGCGACAAGATTTCCCTCTGAATGAGACACTTGGACACAATGTCATTCTCGGTTCACTCCCGGCTTCATATCACCAGTTCGTCATGTACTTCAACATGAATGGGATTCACTGTTCTTACCGTGAGTTGCATAGGATGCTTCTCAGTTCTCACAGCAGAGGAAGATTTAAGGAAGAGAGTTCCGACTCGCTTTCCGAAACTCACTTCACTTTCCACTTCTTCTTAATCCAAGTCGAATGGGAAGAAGTTTAAAGGAAAGAAAAAGAAGGGTTTCAATATTCCTCCGCAGGGTAAGACGGCGAAGCCCAAGAGAGCTTCGGAAGACAAGTGCCACCACTGCCAGAAAGTCGGGCACTGGAAACGTAACTGCCCGGACTATCTTGCGCAACTTAGGAAGGAAAGAGCATCGACATCAGGTACTTTTATTTTTCCTATTATTGATATCTCTTTGGCTTGTGAAGCTATTACATCTAATTGGATTTTGGATTCTGCTTGTCCTATTCACATTTACAACACGTTGCAAGTGCTGACGATAAGTAAACAGCTGAAATTTGGGGAGATGCAGTTACGGTTCGGGAGTGACGACTCTCTGGATGCAGTTGCAGTGGGCATATGTGAGATTCCCTTACCCAGTGGGAGACTTTTGTTACATGACTGCTATTTTATGCCAGGATGTGTGACGAATATTATGTCCTTTTTTGTATTAGATACTGAAGGTTATAACGTAAATATTAAGAATCGTTCTTTGTATTTATATGATAGTTGTAATATTCAGATCCTTTGTTCTCTAAATGAGCATGGTCATTACATATTACGTACCTCACAAGATATCTTTAATACTAGAATAAATAAACGTAAACAATATGATATAAATAATACTGAACTCTAGCACATGAGGTTAGGTCATATAGGCGTGAAACGCCTAACCCAGTTGGTTAAGAATGGTTTGATACATGATCTCACCATTGAACCTTATCCAACTTGCGAATCTTGTTTTCGGGGTAAAATGACCAAAGCCCCATTTTAGGTGTTGGACACCGAGCCACTGACTTATTGGAACTCGTACATTCTGATGTATGTTGTCCCTTAAGTCAAACTACTCACAGTGATTTTTCTTACTTCGTCACCTTTACCGATGATTTGTCACGGTATGGTTATGTCTATTTGATGAGACATAAATCGGAAACCTTTGAAAAGTTCAAAGAATTCTGAAATGAAGTTGAAAAACAAACTAGTCAATATATTAAATGTCTTCGATCTGATCGAGGCGGTGAATATATGAGTGGAGAGTTCACTGATTATTTAAAGGCGAATGGGATTCTCGCTCAATATACTCCTCCTGGTACTTCACAACATAATGGAGTATCTGAAAGGAGAAATCGGACTTTATTAGATATGGTTCGATCGATGTTGAGTTATACAGATTTACCCTATTATTTATGGGGTTATGCTCTTTTAACTGTCGCATATCTTTTGAAAAATATTACTTCCAAGGCTGTTCCTACGAATCCGTATGAGATATGAACCGGTAGGAAACCAAATCTTAGTTATATTAAGATTTGGGGGTGTCCTACTTATGTCAGGATGGCTCAGCAAGATAAGCTTTTGCCTCGAAGGTAGAAGTTTAGGTTTGTTGGATATCCTTTAAATACGAAAGGATATTTATTCTATGATAGATTCGTAAAATTTCTAGAAATAGAGTTTTTGGCTGAAGGTGGTGATCATAGACATGTTGAACTTGATGAAGTACAACCTGAAACCAATGAACTAATGGAGGAACCTGTAGTTCAAGAAGATGGAGAACCTTCAACACACACACTCCGTAGGTCACAAAGGGTATCTAGACCTCCTAAACACTTGTATTTGATACAAGAAAAAAGTCTCAATGTTCTCTTATTAGAAGAGACTGACCTTTTTACCTATAGAGAATCGATGTTGGACATCGACTCCGTGAAGTGGCAAGACGCCATGAAATTCGAGATGGACTCAATGCATAAGAATCAAGTTTGGAACTTGGTTCCGCTTCCCGAAGGAATTGTTTCTATCGGTTGTAAATGGATTTACAAGAGGAAACGAGGGCCCGATGGAAAGGTTGAAACCTTTAAGGCCTGATTGGTAGCTAAAGGTTACTCGCAGTGACCTGGAGTCGACTACGATAAACTTTTTCTCCAGTTGCCATGCTAAAGTTCATCAGGATTTTATTGTCAAATGTCGCATATCATGATTACGAGATTTGGCAAATGGATGTCAAAACGGCTTTTCTAAATGGATTTCTTGATGAAGAAATCTATATGGAACAACCGGATGGTTTTGTATCCAGCAAGAACTCGGGCATGGTATGTAAGCTCAAGAAGTCCATTTATGGACTTAAACAGGCTTCACGAAGTTGGAATCTTCGATTCGACAAGATAATCAAATTGTCTGGTTTTATCAAGAATTCGGAAGAATCTTGTGTGTATCAGAAGGCCAGTGGGAGTATGGTGGTATTTTTAATTCTCTATGTTGACGACATCATTATCATTGGGAATGATATTGGGATGATGCAGGGCGTTAAAGCTTACCTCTGTAAGAATTTCTCCATGAAATACCTGGGTGAAGTTTCTTATGTCTTGGGCATAAAACTCTATAGAGATAGAGAAATGAAGCTTATTGGGTTATCCCAATCAACGTACATAGATAAGATCTTAGAACAGTATAATTTTGTTAACTGTAAGACATCAAACATACCGTTCAGACATGGATTACATCTTTCGAAGAAGATGTGTCCGCAAACAGAAGATGAGAAGATTACGATGTCTAATCAACCTTATGCTACATGTTTAGGCAGCATCATGTATGCCATGTTATGTACTAGGCATGATATCAGCTTCGCAGTTAGTGTGACGAGCATATATCAGTCCAATCCAGTAAATGACCATTGGATGGCCATTAAACATATCCTAAAGTATCTTAAAGGTACTAAAGATAAGTTTATAATTTATGGAGGAAACGAACTGCAAGTTAATGGGTATACGGATTCTTATTTCCAATCGGATCCTGATGATAGAAAGTTTACATCAGGATTCATGTTTACCCTTAACGGTGGTGTAGTTTGTTGGAAGAGTTCCAAACAGGGGTCGACAGCTGATTCCACCACAGAGGCGGAATATATTGCAGCTTCTAAAGCTGCAAAGGAAGCTGTATGGGTTAGGAACTTTATCACAGAATTGGGAGTATTCCCAAGTATCGAGAATCTGATTCCGTTATACTGTGATAATACTGGAACCATTGCGCAAGCAAAAGAACCAAAGGCGCATCAGAAATCGAAGCATGTGGAATGAAAGTACCACATCATTCGAGAGATTATGTCGTGATGGGACAATATCGTGTGCCAAGTACCAAGTGAAGATAATATAGCAGACTCGCTTACGAAGGCCATACCTTCGAAGTTATTTGATAAATATGTGGAGTCGATGGGTATTAGATACAATCGATATTGGCACTAGAGCAAGTGGGAGATTTTGTTAGGGTTGGTACTCCGAGCGCCAATTTTATTATGTATTTCTATGTAAATACTAATATAACGTTTTATTATGAATAAAATGAATAGTTTCTTTTATATTACTTCTTCTTTAATATGGTAAAGACGTAACCGACCTTAGAATGATTAGTTATGATACTATTGCAAAAGCGTCGCAACTGACATTGAGTTGTATCATGACGTTGTCATTCTTAGAAAGTCTCGGTCAAGGTTTACACTACTTGGTCAGTAAAGTAAACCCGAAGAGACTGGTACATGTCATATATTGGAACCTTGGATTCCGATGGTTTCTCAGTGAACCATGAGTCTTGGAGACTCATATAGACTTGTAGGTGTTTATAGCGGATAAACACTGAACGACTCACCGAAGATTCTTAATGGATGGTACACCAACGTCAATAAGAATCTTCTCGGGTTGAGTGAGCATAGTGATTCTTTGACTTGAGATACCACTGTGAATATCTGAGTTATCCTCCACACTTAGATGGCAGTCACGTCACCGATCTATTTAGATCAGACCTCTGCTTGTTCGTTGGGTGTGGACTGATGCTAAGGATATCTTGTGTGTATAAAGATAGGATCCGTCAGCTTTATGTACAGAGTATAGGTATTCAATATGGAATTAACAATCTCTTAAATACATGGGCTCGTGGTACACTTTAGAAATTAGTTCTAAGTTTTTTTGAGGGATTGCTAATAGAAACGTCGACGTGATTATATATATAGAGATTTGACATTTGTATCTGTATCTCTGGATTAATCCGAATACCTGTGACGGAGGGATTATACTTATGCAGTGACCTCGACCTTTATGATTCAATGAGTTTATTCGTGTTCGTCATAATTTACGGGTGGGTGAATTATGGACACGGAATTTGATTTCGTGACGGATATGTCTGAATCTAGAGAGTCACTAATGAAATTTACTCGTAGAGCACTAGGGCAACAGTTATGAATAATACTGATTATTTATAACTCGTTTAATGGTTAAACGAAAAATACATGCAATCGGGACCTATCGGTCATTTCCAATATTGATGTGTATTTTATTTAATACTTGATTTTATTAAATACACATTAATAAAATATCAAATTGTGATATTTGACTTATATCTTTAATATATGTATTTGAGATATTTAAAGTAAATATAATACATATAAAGATATTTATATTTATTAATTAATTATTTAATTGTTAAATAATTAAATTAATTTATAAAACAAATATCTTTATGTCATGATTAATTTGGAAATGGCAAGTTTTAATTGGAACACATTTTTTATGACTTTATTAAAGATAGGATTTGCTTTATTAAAGCATAAATGTGGACCAATTAAATTCAAACAAAATTTAAGTATTAGATATTTAATTTTTGCTTTGAAAATTCGGCCAAGAGGATTTTTGCATATTAAAATTGTTTTGGTTTCATTTTTCCACTTTGACAACTTCAACAAAAATTACAAAAGTGAGTTGAGAGAATTTGATCAAAAGAAAAAAGAAAACAAAGGTAAAAATTGGATTTTGTAAGTTATTTTCTTTCTTCTTCTTCATGAAAAATTGTTTCATAATCCTTGGCTTCAATTGTGGAGTTGAGATAATGCCTCTACTCTTTTAGTTTGTAAATAAATTTGTTGGATGCTTGTTGGATGTGTTTAAGCATGTAAAATTAATTTATTTGCTTATTAATGTAATTAAGCTTAATAAATTAATTAGAAAATTAAAGTTTCTATTCTAGAGTTAATTAGCCATTCATAATTAGCCTAGAATTTTTCTTGATTATTTTCATGATGGTGAGAATTAATTGGTGTGGTAATTTGAAGATTAAAGTATTGAATTTCATTAATTTAGTGTAAATTGCCTCATTTGAGTGATTTATGAAATTAGGGTTCTTAACCCACTCAAATTTTGGGCTTTCATATATATTCTTTAATTTGATGTATATTTGATGCATGTAAAATTTGGGATTAATTGGATTTGATCTTGATGTGTTTTGAACAAATTGGGCCAAATTACAATTAATTAAAGTTTTGGGCAATTTCGGTAATTACAGAAAATATGGGCTGTTGGCGCAAATCTGAAAAATTTTCTGGTTATGTAGCAAATTTGTAAAAATTATTTTGGGATTAATTTGGAATTAATTAAATATGTAATTGACATATTTAAAACTAAAATAATTAATTTGTAAAAGTTGGGGTAATTTTGTAATTAAAAGAAATATGATTTCTTGGGTTATAATTTCATAATTTAAGTATTGGTTAATTAAATACATAAGTTTTTTAATTGTTCCAATAAAATTTTTGAAATCGGAAAAATCGTTTTCCACGTTCCGCTGCGCTAACCCCGTAATTCCTAATAAAACCCCAACAGTTTCCCTATCACCTTTGTAGACTCTTTAAGTGCTAGCTATGGAATAATTTTGCAACAAAATTACCCTAAGAATAAGAGCAACTCTCAACCAAGATGGAGAGGAGAAGAGGGAGTGTGGTTCACGGTTTTTGTGTGAATGAAAGAGTTAGTGTTGTTTTGATTTTGTGTGTTGTGTATATCATTTTCAAAAAACAATTGCCATTTACCAAATTCAAAATTAGGTAAATGTCATTCACAAATCAAGGTTGTGTGTTTTTCAAGCAACCAAAATCCTACCAACTTCTATCAACCAAAAGTTGATAAAGTTGACTAGTGATGTGATTAGGTGTGGGCCCCACTTAAATTCAAAATCTGAGTGGGCCCGCTAAATACATTATGGGCTCGGGTTTGTTAATTCCGAATTAATGAATTTTCCGTTGCGACGTTAATTAAATATTAAAGTCGCTTACGAATTAAATCTATATTAATTCGTTCGCCCGAATTAAAATCCAATTTTAATTCTGCTATGAAATCTAATTTAATTTAATATATCGAATATATTATTTCATTTGATTAATTCTAAATTAATCGTTCTCTCTCTATTAATTGAATTTTATCCCAGATAAATTCTCGCCGTAATTAATCCCAGATTAATTTTCTCTTTCTCATAATTAATCTCAGATTAATTTTGTTCGAGTCATACGTCATCGGTGAATCTTCGGGAAGCGACCCATGAGATCCCTGGATATGTTGGCAGTAAATCCGGTCGTCGAACTATCCGATCACGTGCGTACCTCATACCACGTTCTTACCGATTTGCAAGACATGGTTGGCTTCTAGCAAAGCACCGTGCGTACCCAATTCTCCAGAAATATTCTTTTAGGAATATATAATCTATGTCAGACGTAGTATACGTAGTATTTCGTATTGCGATCCAGTATCGTATGTCACATGCTAGGCCTGAGGCTGGAATAGTGTCTGCCCCGTACGAAGCATATATTGGATCACTAGTAACTAGTCTCTTTTATCGGATAATCATGACCTTGTCACAATATCCCGATGGTTGCAACACATTAGAGTATCAGTTATGTATTCTTGCGTGATCATCATCTCCATATGACTGAAGTGATACTTCCATCTTGACATCACACCCAATACACTACAATTTTCAAAAAACCCAGAAGAGGCGTACACATAACCTGTTAAAGCCCCGGACGACCAAAACCAAAGCGTATTGATTGTCGCAAGTATTAGCGATGCAAGTCTCAGATTAAGACCAAATACACCTACCCTGATACAGATTCCCATAGACACATATTCATACTACCAATGGGATTCCGAGGGGTCTATCCAGAGCGAAGCTATTTCCGTATCATCGGTAAACACAACCTCCTATCACACATGCATAAGTATCCAATACTTAAATATATGAGAACTATGTTGTTACGCTTCCGTAACACGCACAAGTGCAGTACTAGTCTATTCTGCATTATCGATGTCCAGTCTTGATAATACTACGACTATGGATATTTAATGATTGAACCTTTGTGGATTGATATTGTCTCATATCTTATTAATGCGGAACCAATCATAAGGACTTTTATCATTTATTTATTCAAGTAATATAATCACAAAATGATAAAATAACAATTTCCATTGTCACATAGTTAATTTGTACAAAAACCACAATGTCTTTTACAAATAGTGATGATATGGGTCATAATTTTCCAACACTAAGACCACCAGTTTCAGGGACAGTAGTGGCATGCTTTGGGGGACAGTGATAGGTAACGCCCCAAAGTCACGGTTTTGCACTTCTGGCTCTAGTTAGGTGTATGAGGGGACAGTGATACGTAACGCCCCCATACATCAAGTTTTCAAAGATAGATTAGATTTCAGATAACTGTTATCAGAAAATAACTTTCAGAGACCAAATTTTAGAAATAGTTTTCAGAAAGCAGATTTCAGAAAGATAAGTTTTATAAAAAGAGATTTCAGACGAAGTTTTCAACAAAAGAGTTTTCAGATAAAGTTAATTCTAGACTTTGATCTCAAAACCAAATGATTTTATTACAGTATTTTAGTTTTATAGACCATTCACTCGATCGTACGACGATCTAACCCCCCCTCCACTCCGAGTTTATTTGCTTTACAGATATTCCCGGAGGACGAGCTCGGGAGGACGGATACTGATGGCAGTCAATAGAGGGTCTGAGTCCATCAGTCAAGTTTGAGTTAGTCGAGTTAAATAAGGTCTAGTCCAGACAGTCGTATATTAAAGAAGTGTATAAGTATTCATGTATAGAATTTTTGAGATAGTTTATGTTTGTATATTTAATCGTATGAGAACTATTTTATATTATGTCATAGTTTCGGGCATTGGTTCCGTATGTGAGATTACATTTGAAAACAATATCAGTATCATTCACAGTCAAAGGTCAGAGACTTATGGGAATAGTATGGCCTATTCCATGTCGGTAACATCTTCTAGATCGGGGATGTTACATTTTTGACATTCTTCTGTTCATTTAATATGAGGTTACACAAAGGTTTTGATATGATACTAAAATTTTTGATGAACCTCCTATAAAATCTTGCATGTCCTAAGAAAAAACGGATTTCCCTGACTGTTTTTGGTGATGACAATTTAGAGATTACTTATATTTTTGTGTTGTCAACCTTAATACTTTTAAATGACATAATGTGTCCCAAAATAATTCCCAAATTAGTCATGAAATTGCATTTTTCTCAATTTAACACAAGTCATTTTTATTCACACCTTTTCAAAATATTTCCCAAATTATTCAAGCAATTATCAAATGAATTCCCAAAAATATTTATATCATCCATAAAGACCTCTTAACAATGTTCAACCATGTCACTAAATATGCTCAACATGCATCATTGGAATATTGCTAGTACATTACAAATTCCAAAATACATTTTCTTAAATACAAATGTTGCAAACGAACATGTGAATGTGGTCTTTTCCTGATCTTCTAAAACAATTTGAATTTGATAATAACTTGAGTAACCATCAAGAAAATAATAGTATGGATGTCCTGCTACTATTTCCAAAAATCGGTCAAGAAATGGTAAAGGAAAATGATCTTTTCTAGTTGCGTCATTTAGTTTTCTACAATCAATGCACATACTGTTGGGTTTCTCTAAGGTCCCAAGGATCAATTTAAGCAATGAAACACATATGTGAATACTCGTAAAAGCATGGCGGAAACATACTTATAACGATCGGTTATGGCGATGCGAGGAACAACAAAAATCTTCAAGCTTTGAGTCCATGGTGTTCTCGGCAATTATCAAATTTTGAGCTCCAAATTCGGTCATCCAAGCTCCAAGATTGGGTGTGCATTCCATGCCCACGGGTGGGTTTCCCTATCACCTTCGCAAGACCCTTAAATCGTGCTAGCACTCCGAAAATTTTGCAGTAAAATTTCCCTTAGCTTCTCCCTCATTCTCGGCAATTGCAGTGAATTTTTAGGAAGAAAAAATGGCCTAAGGTCATGAGAGAGGAGAAGAGTGAGAGAGAGAGTGTGTTATGTTGGTGGTTGGAGAAATTGTGTATCTAATACACAAAATGAATTTCAAAAAATCCATTTTCAAATTTTTGCTTTCCAAAAGTCAAAAGGCATTTAATCCAACCAACAAGCACCATCAATCACAATGACAAGTTGCCACATCACTCAAAGTGACTAGACATCACATCAATCGATTGACTAGTGATTTGAAGCTTGATGTGACTTGTGGGCCGCACTTAAATTCGCAATGCGAGTGCGCCCGTAAATACTCCTAGTCTCGGGTTCGCTAATTCCAAATTAATGAATTTTCCGTTGCGACGTAATTAAATAATTATGCCTAGCAAAATTACTATTCACGCCGCTAACGAATTAATTCTAAATTAATTCTTTCCCCCGAATTAAAATCTAATTTCAATTCCGCGTCGAAATCCAATTTCGTTTAATATATCGAATATATTAATTTATCGTTTAATTTTAAATTAATCGCTCTCTCTTTTTTAATTAATATTTTATCCCAGATAAAATATCTCCGTAATTAATCCCAGATTAATTTTCTCTCTCATCTAATTAATCCCAGAATAATAAAGTGCGAGTCATACGTCATCGGTGAATCTTCGGGAAGCGACCCATGAGATCCCCGGATATGTTGGCAGTAAATCCGGTCGTCAGACTATCCGAACACGTACGTACCTAGTACTATGTTTTTACCGATTTACAAGACAAGATTGGTTTCTAGCAAAGCGCCATGCCTACCCAATTCTCCAGAAATATCCTTATAGGAATAAGTTATCTATATTAGGCGTAGTATACATAGTATTGAGTATTGCGATCCAGTATCAGATGTCAAATGCTAGGCCTCGGGCTGGAATTATGTATGCCCCGTACGAAGCACATATCGGATCTCTGGTAACTAGTCTCTATAATCAGATATACATGACCTAGTCATAATATCCCGATAGCTGCAGCATATAAGAGTAACAGTTCCTTATCCTACGTGATCATCATCTCCACTATGACTGGAGTGATACTTCCATCTCTACATCACACCCAATACACTACGATTCTCAATATACCCAGAAGAGGCGTACACAGAACCGGTTAAAGCCCTGGATGACCAAAACCAAAGTATATTGATTGTCACAAGTATTAGCAGTGCAAGTCTCAGGTTAAGACCAAATACACCTACCCTGATTCGGACTTCCATAGACACATAGTCATACTACCAATGGAATTCCGAGGGGTCTATCTAGAGCGAAGCTGTTTCTGTACCATCGATAAACACAACCTCCTATTACACTTGCATAAGTATCTAATACCTAAATATATGAGAACTATGCTGTTATGCTCCTATAACACGCACAAGTGCAATACTAGTCTATTCCGCATTATCGATGTCCAATCTTGATAATACTACGACTAGGGATATTTTAATGATTAAACCTTAGTGGATTAATATTGTCTCATATCTTATTAATCCAGAACTAATCATATGGACTTTTATCATTTATGTATCTTGGTAATCTAATTACAAATGATAAAAGCGAAATTTCCTTTGTCACATAGTTAATTTGTACAACAACACCATGTTCTGTACAAATAGTGATGATATGGGTCATAATTGTCCAACACATACGCCAACTAGATGGGATGCGAGTTGGAATTAATTCTTCTTTAGCATTTTTTATGATAGTTATTCCAGACTTTTTAGGTACAATTTATGTAGGACTTACCCACTTACTATCAGAGATATGGTAGAAAATGCCTACTTCAAGAAGTTTAATGACTTCTATTTTTACCATTTCTTTCATGTGAGGGTTTAATCTTATTAGGGGTGACGATATGTCCTATCATTATCTTCTACATGTCGTCTGTGTGTGCATATCAATGGATTATTACCTTTTATGTCTTTTAATGTCCATCCAATTGCCAGTTTATTTTCTTTCAATACATTTAACAACTTATCTTCTTGATTGGTTGTAAGGGAATAAGAAATTACCACATGGTAAGTTTGTTCATCTCCCGAAATACATACTTCAGTCATTCTGGTAAAGTCTTTAGCTCTAATTTGGGTGCTTCCTAATTTTTTCTCTTCTAGTGTTCCCATTTCCTTAAAAATTTATATCTCTTCATCGTCTTCCAGTATCTGTGTAAAATCAAGTAAAAAATCATTAGGAGTATCTGAATCTAATTACGTACTTGATTCGATATAAATTAGCAGTATAAATTTCCATGGGATCAGATAAACTCATATAAATATACGCCGCTACAATTAGGTCAATTAATTTCATGCTTTCGTTTTCATTGTCATCATCATATGGTTGTTTGCACATGTTAAAAACATTAAGCTCCAACGTCATATTGCCAACAGATAAATTCGTGATTCCATTCCTGTAATTAATTAAAGCGTTAGCTGTTGCTAAAAATGGACGACCAAGTATTACAGGAATTGGCTTATAACTATCTATTATAGGTTGTGTTTCTAAGACAATAAAATCTAAATGATATATGAATTTATCGACTTTTAATAACACATCTTCTACAATTCCTTTTGGTACCATGACTGATCTATTGGCATGTAAAAGAGTAGTTGAGGTTGGTTTAAACTCACCAATATTAAGTTGTTGGTAAATCAAAAATGAAAGCAAATTGACATTGGTTATAAGATCAAGCAAAACATGTTCAATTTATTGATTTCCAATAATACAAGAAATATTTGGACAACCAGAGTCCTTATATTTCAATACATTATTGGTTGAGAGAATGGAACTCACCGGTTCAGGTAGAAAAGCTTTCTTTCTTACCTGATGTTTCCTTTTAACGGTGCATAAGCCTTTCAAAAATTTGACGTAAGATGGTATATATTGGATGACATCTAACAAATGAATATTGACCTTTACCTATTTGAATATTTCATATATCTATGGGAAATGGCTCAATTTCTTTATTTTTAATACATGTTGAAATGGAGGTGGATGAGAAAAAATGTTCTCATCAACGACGGGTAGGCTCATCAACCCTTTCCTTACCCTCCCAATCTAGTTTATTTTCAGCTTCGCGAGGTTCAAGAATAGGTCTATGGATAACCTTCCCACTGCGAAGAGTAATAACATATTTGACATGGTCTATATGTTGACTTCCAGAATTACCCTCGTGAGGGTTTTAATGACTCTTGGGATTTGACTGTGGTTGTGCAGGAAACTTTCCTGTTTCATTAATGATCAATGCATATGTGATTTAGGCAAAAGTTTCTCTCAAATCATTCATTGTTTGCACATTTTGTTTATTGATGACTTTCTGTTTCTCAATGAATGTTTGCAAGGTGTCCTCAAATGTTTTCTTAGGTGGTGGGATGTATGCATAGCTCTAAGAGTTTTGAAAATTCTAGGTAGGCTATTGCGATGTTTATGCTTGGTTATCATTCCTCCATTTGAAGTTTAGGTGGTTTCTCCAACCGAAATTGTAGGTTTGGGAGTATAGGTTTGGGTTTGGTCCGTTGAATGTGCTTATGGAACTGACTTGACCATGGAGGAATTCTTGTAGGGCTGGCTGTTGGATAATATGACCCATAGCGTCACTATTTGTACAGATCATTGTGTTGTTGTACAAATTAACTATGTGACAAAGGAGATTGCACTCTTATCATTTGTGATTAGATCACCTTAGATATATAAATGATGAGAGGTCCCTATGATTTGTTCCTGGACGGAGAATGATATGAGACAGTATCAGTCCACGTAGGATAAATCATTAAATATCCCTAGTCGTATTATTATCGAGACAGGACATCGATAATGCGGAATAGGCTAGTATGGCACTTGTGCGCGTTGTGAGGGCACAACGGCATAGTTCTCATATATTTAAGTATTGGATACTTATGCAAGTGCGATAGGAAGTTGTGTTTCACCGATGGTACGGGAAACAGCTTCACTCTGGATAGACCCTTCGGAATCCCATTGGTATTATGACTATGTGTCTATGGGAGTCCGACATCAGGGTAGGTGTATTTGGTCTTAACCTGAGACTTGCACCGCTAATACTTACGATAATCGGTAGACTTTGGTCTTGGTGGTACAGGACTTTAACCGGTTCTGCGTACACACTTCTGGGTTTATCAGAGAGTCGTAGTATATTGGGTGTGATGTCAAGACGGAAGTATCACTTCAGTCATAGTGGAGATGACGTCACGCAGGATACGGTACTAGTGCTCTTGAGTGATGCTCATCCAATCATGATATTATGACCAGGTCATGAATATCTGATTATAGAGACTAGTTACCAGACATCCGACATGTGATTCGGACGGGGCAGACACTTATCCAGCCCCAGCCCTAGCACGTGACTATACGATATTGGGCCGATATACACAATACTACGGTATACTACGCTTGATACAGATCTATATATTCCTGTAAGAATATTTCTGGAGAATTGGGTAGGCATGGCGCTTTGCTAGAAGCCAACCTTGTCTTGCAAATCGGTACAAACGTAGTACGAGATACTTACGTGTTCGGATAGTCCGACGACCTATTTGCTGCCAACATATCCGGAGATCTCATGGGTCGCTTCCCAAAGATTCACCGATGATGTATGACTCGCACTTGATTAATCTGGGATTAATTAGTAGAGAGAGAAGATTAATTTCTAGAGAGAGAAAATTAATCTGGGATTAACTGCGGAGATATTTTATCTGGGATAAAATATTAATTAAAGAGAGAGAACGATTAATTTGGAATTAATCGATAAAATAATATATTCGATATATTATAAAAATTAGATCTCGACGCGGAATTGAAATTGGATTTTAATTCGGGCGAACGAATTAATTTAGAATCAATTCATTAGCGACGTGAATAGTGAATTCGCTAGGCGTAATCATTTAATTACGACGCGACGGAAAATTCGTTAATTTGGAATTAGCGAACCCGAGCCCGAGATTGATTTCGAGCGCATTCGCATTTCGAATTCGAGTGCGGCACGCAAGTCACATCAAGCATTAAATCACTAGTCGCGTCAATTGTCAAATCACTTGTCACTTTGAGTGATGTGATATGACATGTTGTCACTTTATTAAAGTGACTTGATGTGAATAGTGATGTGATTGAAAAGCATTTTTGCTTTTGACTTTTGCTTTGGTATTTGATTTTATTTTTTGAAAATAAAATAAATATATAAGTAAAATGTTTCTCTCTCTCAACACACACACCATTCACGTTTTTCTCTCTCCCAAAATCGGTAACTAAGTTTTTTGGAAAACCTTGAAATTCTTCTTCTCTCTCAATCGGTCTTGGACCATTTTCTTCTCATTTTTTTGGTTTGATCACACTAAATGAAGAAGAAAGAGTGCTAGCACACACATTGGTTATATTATGGTGATAGGGAAACGAATTTGTGAGCATGGAAAAGCTTGAAGCTTGGAGCTTCAATGGTGATGATCATGGCCGAATCTTGGAGGTGCTTCAACCATCAAAACCGCACAGCTCACTGCACTTGGAAGCCATTGCCGATCCTAGGAGAAATGCAAAAGACTTGTGTTCTTTGATGCATCAAATCCAATCATTGTGAGTATATGTTTCCGCCATTATTCCTTGATGTATTCATGCGATTTTATGCTTGTTTTGGATGATTCTTGGGACCTAATTAGGAACTCAACAATGGTATCTTGAGCCTTGAACAAGCATGAAAAAGTTAGGGTTTAAATTGGGTAAAATGAATTTGGGCATGTTTTGATGAAATTGTTTGTTATAGTATGCTTAAATGAGTTGGAATTAATGATTGATTAGATCAATGAAGAAAGAAATTGTGTTTGGAACAAATTTCCCCAATTTTTTGTGTAGGCCAAAGTTGACAAAATTGGTTAAACTCAATTTGAGCATCAATTGATTAAATTGTTTAGTATAGTATGCTTGAATGAGGTTGAATTGATGTTGTGCATGATCAATTTCATGAAATTTGGTTGGATCCATTTTTCCCCAAATTTTGGGCATGACAAATTTGGGTAAACTTGATTTTGAGCATGTTTGATGAAATTGGATGATTTAGAATGCTTAAAGTATGTTTAATTGAGGATTGATTGGATCAATTTGTTGAAAATGAGTTTGGAACAATTTCCCCAAATTGCTTATGTTGGCCGAAAATTGAGACCCTAATATCTTGGTAATTTTTGTTTGTTTGATCATTGGATGACTTGAAACAAGTGGGT